>PVJH01000911.1:0-190000 GCA_004026705.1 Nesogale talazaci
GGCAATGACTTGGGGAGGTACATAAGAATAAGTGGCAACAATGGTAAATACAATTTCATTCACCTGTTTTTAATAATGGTAAAAACAAAAAAATTATGAATGGGTAGATAGGTAGATATGGAAGCAGAACAGTCATGGGATGGCATATGTAGGTTGTAAACCTACAAACATATATTGGTAATGTGGAGAATAAATCTAGATGAGCATTTTTATGTGCTGTAAATTATCCAGATATAGAGTAGAGTGGTATGGGGCAAAGTTAAGTAAACCTGTAGCCATTCTAATGCTTTGAATGACTGGATCATTGAGGTCTAGGGCTTAGGCTTGGGAATATGGAGGCAATTGGCACAGTATGTTCAATAAAGACAATCTTCTATACTCCATATCTTATTTTGATGAGTAATGACTAGGGTCTCAAAGCTAGTGAACGGTCATCTAAGGTATAACTATTTGTCTCTACTTATCCAGAGCAAACAAGAAAGAAGAAAATCAAAGACTTGAGAAATCAAAGACTCCAGAGAACACAATCAGTTCAAAGTATTAATGAAGCTGATAAAGCCCGGCCTCCACAACCCAGAAGAACAGAAAGGCCAGCTGCTGTCAAGCCACCATGGTGAACCCTTCTGATGAGCATCACAAGAGAGAGTCTTGAACAGAGTAGAAGAAAATCCAGACTCATAAATAAGACCATACTTACTTGTCTCATAGAGACTGGTGGAATCCTGGAAGCTGTAACAGACATACAACCTTAAACAACCTTAAACTTGGAATCGAACCTACCTCCAGAGACCACCTTCCAGTCAAAAATTCAAACAAACAAATAAAAAAACTGCTGATAAGTTGTCTCAGACCCATAGTGACTCTATATAGGGCTTCTGAGACTATAAGACTTTCACTGGAGCAGAAAGCCTGAATTTTCTAGATTGACACCACTGTGCTGACATTGCAGTTAGGAGCCTGTGATAGATAGGTTTATTGCACTGGCCTGGCCAAAAGGAGAATGTGGGATTAATCAGGTCACAGTTCAATTGGAGGACAAATATATATGACTCTGCAAGGCTCACCCCTTTCTGAATTGCTCTCTGGTGATCAAACTATAGCACTACTTCTATGCCTCAACCTGTGTGCTACACCATCTGTGTGCCCAGCCAGCTCATGGATCATGTTAGCGCTTGACTGTAAAGTGACCAGATTTTAAGTGAGACACCACTGACCTGGGGGGGGTTCTTGATTAAAAATTTGGTCTAAATGGAACAACACAAATTTTCATAGAACACAAAAATAGTATTGTACTATATTTATTCTAATTTTAAAACGCCACAGGACGTTGTTAAATTGTTAAAAAAGTGAATGTCTGGTCACTTTAGTTTTGAGTCCTGCTTTGTCACACTGCTGGCTAAGCTTGAGGCTGGTGGATCTTGTCACCTTGTGTTGCTTGAGTTTGATATCCCATATGGGCATGCTTCTCTAAGTTCCCGAGCTACTGACTGTTGTTGACCCACCCAGACTCTAGCTGCTTTGCCCGAGGGAGGACTCTGCTACCTGCTTCCTTAACCTTGGATCTCGCAGCCCATGTCAGTCGAAGGACTTCTGATACATTAACTGTTCCACAGAAGCAAGTTGAACTGAGCCCTCTGTACTGCTGTGTGGACTAATTAGATGTTGTCTTTCTTCTGGCTACATAAATCTATCCATATGTGTCCTGGTTTTGTTTGTCTAGAGCAGTGGTTCTCAACCTGTGGGTTGTGACCCCTTTGAGGGTTGAATGACCCTTTCACAGGTTCACCCAATCCATAACAGTAGCAAAGTTACAGTTATGAAGTAGCAACAAAAACAATTTTATGGTTGGGAGGTCACCACAACATGAAGAACTGTATTAAAAAGTGGTGGCATTAGGAAGGTTGAGAATCAGTGCTCTAGACAACCCTGTCTAACACAGAGCCTACCATGTATGTAACCAATTAAGTCACTTGAACTCTTCTAATCACACAATATGAAGGTCTACATAATGCAAGCAATTAGTGCTGATATCACTAACTATTAAGTCAGTTGTCCAAAGTTACCATCTGTTCCAAAGGAGAAAGTTGAAGCTCTCTATTCCTATAAATTTTTCAGCTTTGAAAACTATGCTCAGCATTGCTATGAGTCATGATTAACTCAAGAAAGTGAATAATAAAACTTATGAGGAGCATCTTTCTCAGAAGAGTCAATTATAAAAGACTGGAATGGCAGCATTTTTGGCAGCATTTTCCCTCACCCTGAAATGTTTAGAGTCAGGAAGGGTTAAGAGAAAAGGATGAAGGGCAATGAGGAACCCAAGGAAGAGGCAGAAGGAGTGTCATTACATTAAGGGATCACTCCTCGTTTGACAAAACAAATTAAGTATAAATTGTTGAATAGGAAACTAAATTTCTCTGTAAACTTTCACCCAAAGCAAAATAAAATATTCCTAATAAATATATAAAATAATTATAACATATTTGAATGCAATAGTGATTCAAGGAACAGATACTGGTAGGAATTTGCCTTAGTAAAATAGGGCATCCCAAACAAGCTCTTGGGTGTCAATTTTAAAACAAAGGGAAGAGTGTTGTATGACTTATAAATGATAAAACAAAACTAAAGAGAAACTAACAAGCAAAGAAAACAGATCATCTCACAATATAAATGTTTCTGTTTTACACCATTTTCCTGGAAGATGCAAATAAAGTTCACTGGAAACTTAAAAAAATTGCCTTAATTGTATTAGTATCATTAATTAATATAGAGTGACTTTTTTCAGCAAGAAATTTGAGATATTTGATTGTAATTATGAGATCAGACACCTGCTGTTTCAAATGGATAGGTGATCTTAACATACCATTCGGGTATAAAAACAGACCGCTACCACAAGAATGAATGCTGTAACACTGCAAACAAACCATGTTTGCTGCATGTTAGAATGGTGAAAGCCCTCATAATGATGTTTTCTTGAGTCATTATCTACCTCATAGCACTTAGAAGGAGCTAGATGAATGTCTTGTACTTGAGCTTGGCTTTAATGCAACCCTGTACCTGGGAGCAAACTGTAAAGCCTGGTGATTGAAAACCACTGGGAAGTTTTTAGCAGAAAGCTCTGGAATTCTGATTTCAATAAGTCACGCTTGAAAATCATGAAGCCTGGCTCTTCTCGGCTACATATAGGCCACTGAGAGTCAGATTTAACAGCAACTTTTTCAGAAACATTTTTAAGGCTATGTCAGTGTATCAGTGAAGGGGAAGTGAAGGCTTCAGAAAATGAGTCACACCTATTATTTAACTTTGAAAATTTAGTATAAAGATTTCTCAGCCAAAGAATTGGAAAGATGGAAAGTGAAAAGGGGAACACTGAAGGAACAAGGAGCAGCGATGGCTAAGTGCTCCCCAAAACTCACTTAGCAGATCCAGGAAGAAAGGCCTGGTGACTACCTTCACTATAGATCACAGCCTTGAAAACCCAGTGAGGCAGTCGTACCCGGATCAGCTCCCTATTGACAGGAAAGGGTAAGGAGTTAAGGAGACTTGACTGTGGGCATCAGAGCGATCATTGCTGTTGCTACGTGCCACCCAGTCCATTCCAACCTATGTGACAGGGAGAACTGTTCTTGTCTGTAATCTCGAAGGATGCAGACAACCGTATTTTTCTTCCGTTGACTCATTGGGTGGTTTGGCTTAGCAATCAAGGACTTAAACATTTACACCACTAAAATTCCTGAGGGTAAAATTATTAGAATGTAGAAGCCTGGAGAAATGTTCCTAGAGTGTGAAGACCCGGAATCACTGAGAAAGCATCTCTAGTTGACTGATACTGGTCTCTCTATGACTCAGAGAACAGTCCCTGTGGAGCTGTAATTGAGACTCTAAGAAGCATTCTGTTGGCCTAGCCCCGGTGGCGTAGTGGTTATGCACAGGACTGCGGACCACTGGGTTGGAGGTTCAAATGCAGCAGCAGCTTTCCAGGAGCAAGGCTGGACCTACTACCCCCACCCACTGAGGGCAGTGATGCCCCTCCCCCTCAAAAAAGAAGCATACTCTTTCCAAATGTTGCTGGTAGCTCTGAAGAGGTACAATTAGGATTGAGAATACTGGAAAAATATCAAACTGAAATAGCTGCTATTTCTAGAACAAGGTCATCGAATTGTCAAAATGGCTGCAACAATAGACACAAGCAGAAGAAAGATTGTGAAGCTAGTGCAGGACAAGGTAGTGCTTCCTTCTGTTGTATGAGTGGGAGTTGACACTGGCACATAGCAGCTACAGCAAACTGCTTCCATTGAGGGGAGGAAACACTGCTAGATTGATGTTGGGAGGACAGAAAACAAAATCAGAAATAAAAAGTTAAAAGGAAGAAGACTGTCCCTTTTTTTTCAAGATACCGTTCTCTCTTAGGACTCCTATAGGTCAAGCTCTAAAGGGAATTAATGGACAAAAGAGAGATGTAGTTTCAGCCCGAGTGTCTCAAAAAGGGTATAGCAGTCTGGGTTTGCTGCTGAAAGCAACGGCTTAATAGCTGGCATAGTGACAGAAACTGACATGATTTCCTGGAGTAGAATATCCCTAAGACATCCTACTTGTTGGCTCAATAATGGCTCACAAAATTGTATTTTTTACTGATATAGTAGAGTAACTCAACACAATAAGCTTAAACCTGTATGGGAAAATGAAAGAACATTGCTGATTTGTTCCAGGAAATGAGTGCATTCACATTTACCCTATTCATGTGGATTGGGCCAATGCCCACAGGAGATTGTATTCACTACTATTGATGCAATCAATGGAATCATGGGTACTGAAGAATTGCCGTTATTCACTGGAAATGCAGTCACAAGTTCAGTGGAGATTCACAATCTTTGAGCATGAATCACTCTTTAAGTTTCCACAATTGCTTTTAGAGGGGGAGCTTTTGTGATTGACTTGTCAAGCAGCTGCCATATCATTTCAAGATGATTCTATCCTGTCTAGTAGAACTATGTCAAGAAGCAAAGGATCCTGAAACTTTGGATATAAATCGTGTAAATATAGAAAACTCAAGAAATATCTTGTAGTTTCTGGCTACATGCCCATCTTTGGATCTTTGAAAGTGCATATGCTTTTTATAAAATGATTGTAAAAATTAAAATTTAATCAAAACATGACCTGCCCCCCCCAAAAAGGGGGGATGAACAATAGAAACATATGTAATGGGAGACTGAGGTTGGTGTAAGATATGAAAATAATACTAATTTCTAATGTATCAAGGGGTGATGAGGATGGATAGAACACAGGGAGGGAAAACAGAGGACCTGATATCAAGGATTCAAATAGAAAGCAAATGATTAGAAAACAATGAAGGTACGATATGTACAAATAGACTTGATACAATCGAGGCATAGAATGTTATAAGAGCCCCAAATATTTTTTTTAATTTAAAGTTTATATTCCTCTGAAAAAAAAAGGCTTACCCACATTTTTTTTTTGCACATCACTGCCTTGATGGGAGTAAGAAGCACAGTCTTTCTCCTGGAGTGAAGCTGCTGGATTTGAACCATCAACCCTGTGGGCCACAGTCCCACAAACAACCACTGCAGCACCAGGGCTCAGCAAGCTTCCCCAGATTTTATACTACAAAACTCCTGAAAATATTTAACTTTATTACATATAAGACAGAACTTTCATTGTCCTAAAACTTCAGTAGCTGGGAATAGTACTTTGTTTAAATGAATAAAGTAGACTACCTTTCATAAATAATTTTATATTAGTATTAGAAACCTATATTTATATATCCTTAGCCATAATAATATACTGATTAATAAGCAGTTCCAGAATTTTGAGGCTGTGCATGATTCAGAATAAAGAAATTTTCAGATTTAGAGAAGTATAAATACTATTTAAATACTTACATGAGCTGAAATTAAAAGACTATAAAAAATCCCATAACCATATATGTCATGTCAATTTATATTACAAGATGAACAGCAAAAATACTTTTAATTTTTTCAGTGTGCTATGTCATAACAAGAGACTTGTGTATTATTGATTGTTTTGCATACACAGAATTTCTACATGTCTGAAAATAACTATTTCTAGTTGTGAAACCTCTAATAACAATGCCAAATTAATCTTCATGAACATGATTTTTAATAGAGAATATTTCAACATATTTCTATACAGAAATACCTATTTAGTTGAGAGCTAAAGATTTGAGTTCCAGATGGAATAGATGAGTTTAGAACATGACAACTAAAAAAGGAGATCCATCTACTTTTCCTATTAGACAATTGCTAAGAGGCTTCTATATGCCAGTAATCATGTAAGGAAAGGGTAATACCCAGACATATAAGAACCAGGCCCTGCCATCCAGTAACCTTTACTAAGCCAAGAATGTAAATGGGCAAAAACAACAACTACCAAAACCCTTGGAAGAAAATTCTTAGAAATTGAGTACAGAATAATTAATTCTTTTGGAGAGAGAAGATGATGCCTTCAAAAAAAGTGATTACTTTAAGGTTTGAGTGAAGGAAAATAAGACCAGGAGGTTCAATAGAGGCAGAGACATAGTTTGAGCTATGGCACATGGATATGTAATAGTACATCACAAGAAATATAGTTAATAGCATAGGTGGAGGCTCAGTTATATTAATTAGTATTTAGAAAAAAGATTTTAACATATGACAAAGCCTCATAACCATAATTTTCAATTTTTTTCATAATTTTCATTTTTTTAGCATTCTTCTTCACTACTCCTATGATCAGAAAAAATAAATTAAAGCCATAAACATATAAAGTAAACCCACAACCTGTTTTTACCTATTTGTATTTTTATAACTAATACTTTAGTAAATATTAACCAGAGGACAGAATTGGAGAACTTTCATGGGCATGTCACAAGAATATTAAATACTTTATTATTGTTATCAAATACTTTTATTGGGGGATCTTACATCTCTTATCATAATCCATGCATTCATCCATATGTAAAGCACATTTGTACATATGTTGGCATCATCATTTTCTTTTGGGGGGGCATCACTGCCCTCTGGTGGTCATGGGAGCTACCCACTACTGCTCCTGAGAACCGCTGCTGGATTTGAACCGCCAAGCCTGTGGACTGCAGTCCTGCACTCAATCACTTACACCACCTGGGCTCAGCCCAGCATCATCACTTTCAAAATATTTTTTCTACTTGAGTCCTTGATATCAGCTAGCTCCTCATTTTCCCCTTGCTATTCCCCCCCATCCCCTCCTCATGAGTGCTTGATAATTTATAGGTTATTATTTTCATATCTTACATCTTCATCTGTCACACTCCACCCACTTTTCTGTTTGACCCCCCCATGGAAGAGGGTTATATGTTGATCTTTGTGATCGGTTTCCCCTTTCTCCCTCCACCTTCCCCTTATCCACCTGGTATCTCTATTTTAATTATTGGTCCTGAGGGATTTATCTATCCTGGATTCCCTGTGTTGCTGGCTCTTATCAATAGCAATGTACAAATCTGGTCTACTCAGATTTGTAAGGTGAAATTGAGGTCATAATATTGATGGGGAGAAAGTATTAAAGGACTAGAGGAAAGTTGTATGTTTCATTGGTGCTATATTGCACCCTGACTGGCTTATCACTTCCTCGTGACCCTTCTGCAAGGGAGTGTCCAATTGTCTACAGATGGGCTTTGAGTCTCCACTCCTTGTGCCCCTTTCCATGCATTCACGTTGGCACCATTTGTTCTGGGTTGTAGATGCCTAAAAACTGATCTCATCAACACTTTATGATTACACAGGCTGGTGTGCTTCTTTCATATGGGCTTTGTTGCTTATCAGATACATGGTCACTTGTTTATCTTCAAGTCTTTAAGACCCCAGATTATATATTTTTTAATAGTTGGGCACCATAAGCTTGCTTCACCACATTTGCTTATACAATTTGTCTACAGTGATTGTGTCAGGAAAGTGAGCATCACAGAATGCTGAGTTATTAGAACAAAGTGTTCTTGTGTTGAGTGAGTACTTGAGTCGAGGCCCAATGTCCATCTGCTACCTTAATCCTTAATATATAAATATAGGTACATAGATTTATTTCTCTATTGTTATATATTGATATATTTACAAATGCATATGCCTGTATTTAGACCTCTATAAATATCCACTGTCTCCTAGTTCCCTCCTCTCCTTTTACTTTCCTCTTTTCCCACCATCATGTTCAACATTCATTCTGGTTTGTACTTCCTCCCTGCTACATTCCCCTTGATTAAGCCCCACTCCCTTCTCTCCATTGATTTTTAGTTCACTTGTTCACTTGTCCCTTGGTGGATTTCCCTCCACCTTTCTTTCTTCCACCTTCCCTTATCCCATATCCCCCGGGAAACATCAAATAAGCACAAAAAAACCCCAAACCAGTCAAAGCCAAAAAAGCAAAAAAGGAAGACAAAACAAATAAAACAATAGCAGCAATATAACAACAACAAAAAGAAAGCCTATGACAAAAAGGGAAAAGCCTCCAAATAGTTCTAGATCTTTTTTTTTTTAAACCTTAGATGTGTTTTCCAGTTGAGTCTGATGGAGTGTCACACTCTGCCCCTCAAGTCTATTTTTGGTATTCGCCAGGGATTTCATCGCTATGTTCTCCTTGCTGCTCTGTCACATGTCCTTAGTGTTTCGCCCACCCAAGGGGAGGGTGTTGTTTATATCTCTACAAAGGAGCGAGAAGAAGACTACGCTTCAACCCAGCCACAAAGACGTGAATACAACATACTGGCCTGTGCCAGGGAATCAATAGAGAGGTCTTCTGGGCCATCCCCAACTATGTACCCCCCCTCCTTGGAAGAATCCACCTCAGAGGACAGCACTGAAATTACAGCTGGGGAGAGGGGTATGTCTAACTAGAGCACACAGGTGATAGAGATAGAAGAGGGATGGAGAGTGAGGAGAACACATCCTGATCACCAAGTCTGGAGGACACTATTCCTGATGACAATACTCCTGATAAGAGCAGACCATGCACAGAGAGGAGCATAGAGCTGGCCTCATCACAAGAAAGGACTTCCCTCACTAAACCATAGCCCTACTGGGGATAACACTGGAGACACAGTGTGGGAATTGTGCTTGATATGACTCTACCACACTGGAGCAAGTAAAGACTTTTTAAAGACTCGGTGTTTTCCTTGAGCTAATTCCCAGTTGAAGAAGCAATTCAGATGGCAATTGTTAATTCAAAGACTTTTGGAGACTGATAGCACATGTAACCCAGGCCCACATAAGGTGTATAGTTGGATATTTTAAAAGAAAATTGTAGAACAACCATATTTTCAGGTGAAACCTTACAAAGAAGTAAAAATAAATCAAACAGAAAGAACTTCCACATAAAAACATAAAGAGATAAAAGCTGAATGTGTATTACAGCTGGGGAAGACAGGCCATGCCATTTTTCATTTTTATATAATTTAAATGTTAATACATTAAAGCACATCTATGTGCTTTCATAAGTACTGCTTGTAGTCCCTCCTGTTCACCATTATCCTTTTCATCAATGAAAACAAGTGAGAGAGGAAAAAAGTAAGAAAAAGAAATGGAGTCAAGGCAAGGGTGAATTGAAGACCAAAAAATAAAGCTGTCATGGTCTTTTCCTGATGCTAACTTTATTTATTTATTTTTTTTTGGTTCTGAGGATTCAAGTAACCTTGATATCCTGAGACCAGAGTAGAGATCTTTCTATGCTGAGGTTTTCGTGAATACGCTCTGTAAAGGTGGTCATTTTCATATAACCTCTGAAATTCATTATTCCCTAAATCTCTTCACACAATAGATACACTAAAAATATTGTAGAAAGAAGAACCCTCAATATACTTCCCTCCAGCTTTTGCCACAGAACACAGATTGCTTCTTTCCAAGTGTCCAAAGAACTGAGAATTCTATCCTGGCCTCCTCTAAACACCTAGCAGATCTGCACAACAATTTGTTTGATTGACAGGAGAGAGTTATTTCAAATGCCAGTAGGTAGCCTTCCAGGGAACAAGACTACAACAAGAGTGTTTTTCCTCCTACTGCTAATGGCTAATCCTGGCAGTGAGTCTTCAGCTGCTACTTCCCAATGTGGGTACTCTTTCAGGAAATGTGCCTGCCACAGCTTGCCTTAAACAGATATGATGTCAAGATGCAGAGAAAAGGAATAAGCTTGACTACTGGACTACATTAACATCATATCCATTTTTATGAGATGGAGCTAGATTGAAGAATAAATAGACTTCTGCCCAGACAGAAATCCATTTGTTCATATGATAGCACACTAGCTTCTGAAGAGGAAATATCCTGACATGATAACCCCCAACCAGGTTTAAGTATAGAACACATTTTCCTTTTGTTAGTTCTCCCTACCTTGGGAGCCCTGGATGTGAAGAACAGGTCCCCAGAAACCAAGAATGACAAAATATCTTAACCAAATTGGATCTTATACAGTTGTTCTTGTCCTGAGATGACACCACAGGTGACAAATGAGATACACATGTGTAAGCATGCCTTAGTGGAAAATGTCCAGTCTCATCACCTTTTATATTACTGCAAAGCATATGAAGATTGTCCTCTGCCTCATGACTCTAGCTTTGCTTTGAAATTCTGTAAAAGTTCTGATTGTGGTGCTATACTTCGAGGGGACACAATTTAAATTTTTAAAGAAATGTTTAACATGTTTACAATAACTGCCAACTAGAATGGTAGTGGTATTGGAGCCAATCAAGGAGACAATAGAACAGTGTCTAGGGAAACCTAGCTTTTAGAAGGTTACTTTTGTACCCGAATGTTACATTTCCTACATACGTGACTCATAGGATGACTTTGAGAGACAAATTGTATCGTATCTTACTAATAAAGATGGGTGAGTGGATAATAAAATATAATCACAAAAATCAGGCATGCTATAAACTTCTTAAGGGTTTGAAATGCTATAAAATGTTATCTCAAGAAAGAATATCGAATTTTTTAAATAGCATTGTCCCTTTGTCTTAAGGGTTAGAAAATTGGTATATGAAGCTCATAACAGGAAGGAAAGTAAAAAAAAAAAAAAGTACCCTCACACAAAGTATTGTAATGTATGACTTGGGCATTCTTCCATTGATACATAATTAAATTACTTCAGATATTTGCTGAAACCCATGATGTACCCATCCTTGGAAAAATGCTTGAAATAGAAATTATACTTATGTCTTTTATTGTCAGAATGGAGGTGATAGAAAACATCAATGATTGAATACTGTGAGGAAATTCTGCTTATTCAGGCTCAAGGCGAGTCCAGTTTTATTATGTGAGTATTCCTGTAATAACATGCTACTAATGTGATATGGGATGTAGTGTGTAAACTATCAGAACCAAGTACCTTGGTGAGGCAGTGGCTGATTTAGGAAGTCTTCACAGGAGTAGGGGCCCTTGGTTAGAAGAGAGGGAGGAAAGGAAAAGCAGGAGCTGTTGCATGTGAGACCATATGTCAAGTCTGAAAAAAATCAATTAAACCACCGCTTAGGGACATGGAACAGGCCTAGCTTCCGCCCTTCTTTCAGTTTGTGCTGGTGTGATGACTGACACACTGCTGTGCTGCTAGAAGCTATCCCAGTGGTCACTCAGAGCCCTCCAGGGCCATTCAACATACACTGGTTTCAGCCTCATTTCCCAACTTGGAAAGACTAAAAAGAAAGGCTAGGGAACCTAATTACAAGAACAATCTAATGAAAGCACTATGGGTAAAAATACAATATTGTCTCAGATAGTACTGTAAGATTAACCTCCAAAATTAGAAGACACTTAAAATGAGCAATGGCTATCTCAATGACCATAAAAAAGGTCATAAAGATGGGAGAGAACTGGCAAATACTTTGATTTGTTGTATATGAACCGCCCAAAATTCACAGCAACTAACAGCATTAATAGAGATGAAGGGTGAGGTGCTTGAAGCAAATAAATAATTATAAGGGTCCCATAAATAAGCTAAAAATCCTTGGTCCAAGGTGCATATCACAGGTGTAAGATATCTATCCTTTGGAATGTCTGTGTCTCAGATTGACAATACAGACTTTCATTCTGTTCACAGCTTTTACTTACATACTCCACCTAAACTCCACGTTTTATTTAAATTTGGTGATGGAGCAAATGATAAAGGACAAATTAATAGCAACACACCCATTTAAATTGTCAATTATTATTATTTGTGATAGAGTAGTGATTAGTTTGTATGTACTACCTATTTCAAGGTAAGGATGCAGGGACCACTGCAGTCTATTTTGACTGAGAGCATTACAACAAGACCTGTGTGCCTTGGAAGGGTCGCCCTGGGTGCCTGGCCACCGCGTGTATTCCCGCGTAGAGCTACTGTCGGAGAATGTTCCTGGTCGTCATCTTCAGGGAATCAGCGCCCCAGCCCTTTCTTTCAAAGAGCCATTGAGTGGGTTCAACCACCAGCTTTTCAGTTAGCAGCCAATCACACGTCTTTTGACTTGTGACTCCCTTACACTGGGGAAAACAAACATGAAATCAGTGACGAAGAAGCACGTGGTACTTCGAAGTACCTGACAACCAAACTCTAGGAGAATAGAGTTTCTCTCAACATAGAAAAGCTGGGAAGGATAAAACGGAGAAAGAACGCATGCGGATGGCGTCAGTGTCTTTGGCTACCTCGTGCCGGTTCATTTCTCGTCGGATTCTGGCAAGGAGAGCGTGGAGGAACATGACAGGGAGAGTCAGAAAAGACTTCTTTGCAAGCCTTTCTTCTCAGCATCTTAAAAGCAATCTAATAGCTATGGGGTAATGTCTTTTCCTCAATTCTGGTCTCAGTGTACCACACTGTCTTTACCTGTGGCCCTGGCTCCCCAGAAGCCCCTCGGAAGCTCTAGTATTAACTTCATAGTCCTTGGTCAACGATTCCATTACTGAATAGAAAGGACCTCCTTGGCTATCATCTTCCTATCAACAGTGTTGCTGTCATCTGATAATGCCACCACTTCTGCGTTACCCCAGGCATAAGGATACTGGCTACATCCTAGTGGACTCATCTCTGTGTTACTTCACCTTTTTTCTTTCTGTTCTTTTAGCTTCACTATCACATTGATGACTAATTACCTATATTAAATCACTGTTGTTTGAAAAACATAGCATCATTTCTCTTTTACTGACTAAACCTGAAATTACATGCTCATTACCAGCAGTCGGTCAAGACCAATGACTCACCAAGACTATATTCTTAGCGTGAGCTCCTGAGCTGTGTGGGTGTAAACGCAGTGCTGCCAGGCATCCCATTGGAAAGGGAGATATCAGTGACCAAGGGCATATAATGGAATCATGCCTTCTTAAATTATCACCTGAGATTACTTGGGATGAGCTGGACACAGAAGCCAGTAATTTTGGAAAATAATTGCATGTTGGACTTAATTATTATCATAATAATGATGATTCTAAGGACTGTGGGTTGGGATTTCCGCTTTTGGGGAGTTAACAGAAACAAAATAACAAAATCAAGGCATTTAACTGTCAGCATGAGACATGGTCAAAAAATGTCCACAGTATCCCCAAAATAACATTGATTTGCTTTGCAGGGAAGAGCAGAATGTGGATGAAGATGCTTTTACATGATGGTGAATTATAATTGAAGGTGAACTCCTACCTTTGATAAATAAAATTTAAAAAATAATGCTAGTAAGAAGGTAAGAGTGAGGACCCTGAATAGAAATCTCCGTGTGGATAAGGAAGAATCTGAGATAGGGGAGCCTCCCTTGCCAAGTAGAAAAGGGTCTCATTTCTTGACAATGAAACTAATTTTCTTTTGTTAGAACCAACCAACCAACCAAATCGTCAACATACAGTCAATACTGATTCCTCAAACGTATAAGAGAGAGTGGGATTCTGAAGCTGTAAATCTAGAGTCTAATGCAAAACTTGAGTCTAATTCCACATTCCCTAGTAGAGACCAATACAAAGAGCTTAAACATGAAAATATTTGCAAGTTGTTTCCAATTTGTAGTAGCAAAGTCTGATGAATAAGGATAGTAATATATCCTAAAGTTAATTGCCTAAGGGTAATGGAAATAATAATGCATTAAAACAAAGTTTTGCTTTGAGTGCACTTACCTCAGACATCAGAATTTTTGTGCTACCTTTACCAAGTAATATTGTACGTGATAGGTGACTTTGTTAATTGATTAAGCCAGTAATCAATGGTGACCTATATTCAATAAGATTTAGCAGCAGATTGGAAATAGCTTCTCTGGCATAATATAGAAAAAGGAATCCAAAAATATAGGTTGATAGAAATATTAGAATGGATTTACTATATGTGAGTCATCCCGTTACCTTCTCAAAAAAGTCCAGACGACATTCCATTCCCTGGAGTATTAAAAAAATGCATTAGTGAGAGGAGAGACTGAATCATGGAAAAACTGAAGCTAGCTGACCTTTCTCAAGTAAAGATTATGATGATGATAGAAATAGCTCACTGATCTAAATTACTTAATTTTAATAAGAAACAGAAAGATATAAATTAACACAATAAAATTAATTTATATACACTTATATATCCATATATATGCACACACATATACATATACTCATTTGAGGTAACAAGTAGAATGGAAAGAATGACTGCTGATTATTTTGAATGAGATATTTGATTCTAGTTTGATAGTCATGATGTTTTTTGAATGATATCATAGATTAATTTATTTATATGTCACAGAAGTTCTATGAATCTAGATGTATTCCCTGGTCCATAGAATGAGACAAAACTAAATAATGAACCAAAGGCGATAGTACACCGCGAAGGAAAATTGTCAGGGATTGCTGCCATCATTAACATTTGAATGACGTCGAGCTCATTCTTGAACTGTTCCCAGTGTTCCCAGCTGCGCAAATGGCTGGAGGAAAACCTGTGAATTATCAAACATTACAGTCCCTTTGGATGCATATGAAAGCTTGACAATGAGTTAGGAGGAACAAGATGGGACTTTGTATTCCCATTTCCTACGTACAGCCATGGAAACCTCAATGAGGCAGCTTGACCCTGCTCTGTCGGGCTGTGTGAGTTGGCATCGAATCCATTGCAGTGTTTGGTACTGTTGAGTTCTTCTGACTCAGGGTGACCCTAAAGACAACAGGATGATCTACTACTCGGTCCTCTGCCAGCCTCACAGTTAGGTAGGAGCCCAGTGCCGCAGTCCCTGTATCAATTTATCTTCGTTAAGGTCTTCTTATTTTCACTGGTGCTTTATTTTTACCAACTCTGTTGTCCTTTTCCAGAGGCTAGGTTTCCTGATAGCATGTCCAAAGCACATGAGTCTAAGTCTCATTAATGTTTCTAAGAAGCATTTTCAATGTACTTCCTCCAAGACAGTTTGTTATTTTGGCAGGCCACAGCACATTTAACATTCTTTGTCAACATCATGATTGAAACACATCGATTCTTCTCCGTGGCCTATGGGAGAGACCATCAACTGATCATATGTAATTTCAGGTTAAAGTCAAAGAAAGTTAAAAAAAAAAAACATTCATGAGAGCCCATCTACAACCTTGAGTCTATCCCAACTGAATTTTGAGGACTTCTTAACAGCTTTGATAAATTGAGCACTAATGACAGAAGATCTGATGAGGTACACAATGACATGGAGAATATCATTCATAGGGCAAAAGCGTCAATAAAAAAGACAAGAAAGAAAAAAGATCAAAGTGGATGCCAAAAAGACTCTGAAACTTGCTGTTAATTTAGAAAAGCTGAAGCAAATGGAAGAAATGATGAAGTCAAAGAGCCGAATAGAAATTCCAAAAGGCATTTCAAAGAGGGAGTAAAATTGTATAATGAAATGTGAAAAGATGTAGTTAGAAAAAAAAAGGAAGAGCTGAACAGAACTGAAGAAATATTTCAAGCCTCTAGGGGCAATATTGAAAAATTCTATGGGCAAATTTTGAATTATGCAGGAAGTATCAAAAGAATATATTAGATCACTATACCAAAAAGAGCTAGTTCATTTTCAAAAAGTAGCAGATAAGTGAGAGTCAATGCTGCTGGAGGAAAAGGTTGCACTGAAAACAATAACCAAAATTAAGGCACTAGGAACTAATGAAATACCAATTCAAATATTTCCACAATTTGTTCAAGCCTGCAAACACACTTGTCTATGCCATAGAATTTGGAGGACAACAGACAGGAAAGAATCTATATTTGTCCCCATCCTCCCAAAAAGTGATCCAACAAAATGCATAAAATAGAGAACGATATGATTAATGTCACATGCAAATAAAAATTTGCTGACGATTATCCCAAAACTGTTACAATACTACACTGACAGGGACATATGAGAGCTTCATCCCAGATTCAGAAGAGAGCATGGAACAAGAGATGCCATTGTTGATGTCACATACATCTTGGATGAGAGCAGAGTGTACCAAGAAGATAATTACTTGTGTTTTATTGACTGTGCTAAGGCACCGGTCTCTATGGATCAAAGCGAACTCTGCATAACTTTGAGAACTGTGGTAATTCCAGAACACTTCACTGTGCTCTTGTGGAATGAGAACATGGAATCAGAGGCAGATGTATGACCAGGACAAGGGAATATGGCATGCTTGAAAATAAAGAAACGTGTGCGTACTGACCAACTAATCAGAGAGGCTGGATGAAAGGAAGAAGAATGTGGCATCAGGAAGAAAGGCATGCTTATTGGCCATGTGCAATATGGAGATGATGCACTTTGCTTGTTGAACTTGAGAGCACTTGAAGCACTCGCTAATGAAGAACAAGTATTGCCATCTTCACAACTCGAGGAGATGACTCTAATCCTTTCATCTACGCCAATAAGTAGCATCATGATAAATGGAGAAAATACTGAAATTGTCAAGGATTTTGTCATGCTTGGATCCACAATTAATGCTCATGGAATCAGCAGTCAAGAGGTCAAAATCTAGTTTATGGAAGGCTTTGGATGGCAGTGGTAGCCCTAAATCCATTTTGCGGGGTCACACATGGAGTAAGCCTTTGGTGAATTCCCTATAATCATAGCTGAGGAGTGTGAACACTCCTTTTATCAGACAAAGCGTTGGTAAGCTTGATCATCTAATCTGCCTTTTGTTCCAGTTTAAAGTTAATTCACTTTTTAAGAAAGTAAAGAGGAAATACAGGTGGGAGATGCCTCTGGTGACTCTCCTCTGACCACAGCCCAGTATGGGAATAGCCTTGCTATCAGGCAGGATTCATTAGAGAGTGAATTATTGCAGGTGCACTCAGTTTATATTTTAGCACATTATTGTTTGATCTCCCTTATGATCCATTTTAAATTTATTCTACTTTTTAATATTTCTTTTCTGCTTTCTTTTCTACTTAGGTTTTTTATCTGTCTTACTTTGCTATTGCTGTTGGTATTCTTCTTTTAACGTTTTTCTTTATAGGAAATCCAGGATATGTAAATCTATAAAAACAGAAACTTGATTGGCAGGACCTTGGGGGTATGGCAGGCAAGGTTGGGTGGAAATGAGAAATTAAATACTAAACTAAAACTAAATGACTAAAAGAATTTTTCAAATGTTCAAAAATGGTTGTGATGATAAATGTATAACTCTTCTTGATGTAATTTAACTATGAATTGTATATGATGTGAATTATATGCCAATAAAACTTAGAATGGGTGTTCTCTGCTTAACTCCATATAAATTATTTTTCTTTGCTTATTAAAAGAACCCTCTTCCAGTGGTTACTTTTCTTAATTTATCTTTTATTGAGTGGTTACTTTTATAAACATAACTGTGGCAGTCATGAGCTTATGTTAATATTATGATTGAAATATAGGGGTGGAGTCTAGCCTGTTAATCTGGAGATAGCCATTGAGTAGCCGATGAGGCTTCTATGTGGGCATGGCTTTCACCTGAGACTCCAGGGAAATCTCACATTATTTCCCTCATGAAGATGAGAAGCTATCTTCCCCAGTTGTTGGAAGTTAGTTTCAGAGACAATTAATCATGGAAAAGACAGGATGCAGCCTCCGAGAAGTTGGAGGAGCCAATGGAGAGACCACTCGGCTTTGCCCTCATGAAGACAGACCTCTGAAGCTAGAATGGCATGCTGTTAATGGACCTGAGCCCTGGAAGCAAGGAGCCTTGGGGAGACCCCTGCCAGCGCCACAGGTCTGCACCCACTGACCTGTGACTTCCTGAGTCAGAAGCAGACTTTATAGACTGACTTCGGTCATATGGGTTAATATTGAACTTATGACTTTGCACTGGACTGGATCGGGATGCCTTCTTAGTGTCACATTTCTTTTGTATGTAAACCCTTTCCTTATAAATATATGTGTGTCTCTGAAATTTGTTCCTCTGTTTTACCTGGACTAACTCAATGACTTTATGTGATACTGTTAGCACTGTATTTATTTTAAAGTATTTAATCCTATTTCAACGATGATAAAACCTTACATTCCATTGTATTTTCTCTTTTTCAAATTCTCTATTTCCTAAGTTTTGTGAATGTTACCTTCATTAATACTTTAAAATGTCCTTGTGATTATTTGACAGAGGTTTTTAAACTTTAAGTATTTCCCCCTGCTAATAGAGTGCCTTTGAAATCAGGGAAGATACTTCGAATTTTATTTCTCCTTCCTATACAATTTTAATTAACTATATACCATAGATAATACAGAACTGTATCATGTTCTCTTTCTGTTCTGCTGCCATATTTGTTTGCGTCAAACAAATTTTGCCAAATTTGCCAAATATTCAATGCACACCATGTTATTTTGTTTAAATGTCTTCAGTTGATCTAGTCATTGATGTAATTTCTCCGTACTTTGTTCCAGCAAAAAAATAATAATGTTTTCTTGCATATTCAAAGTATGTATGTAATATTTCTTGATGCTCAAAGAACACCTTAGTGGTAGAAAACCAGTCTTGGCCTACATTTTTTTTACTTGAATAGTTTGAAATGCTTCCTTAGTATCTGGGCCCGTGGGGAAATCTATGGCGCACTTGTGCTTTTCAATCTCTGACGGACTTGACCGAGAAAGCAGCCGCGAGACTCGTGCTGGACTGGCGGGTTTCGTCCTCCTAGGAGAACGAGGCGATAACTGAGGAGAGTGGCATCTAACGACAACGATCAATATGTTGTCACTCTGCCACGACTCCACAAAGTCTTCCTGTATTTGTAAAGACCAAGAAATTACTAAGTTTGCTTTCATTAGTAAATTCTTGCATTATTTTTTACTGGATAGACTGAAACCACATATACTCAATTCAAGTCTTTATTTTCCCCTCTCTAATCTGAAAGCATTTGGGAATTGTATCAACTTACTATCTGTTCCCACATTTTAATTATCTTTTGCATATATTCCAGTCATGTATTATTGGAATATTCATTATCTATCTTCTATTGTGGCCTTTGCTCTCTAATCCTAGAAAGCATTCTCTTTATTGCTATATTTGGTTGTTTATGTTTACTAAGCTATTTGTGGAACTCTTTAAATGAAGAGTTTTGATTTTATGAATTATATCTGTCCCTTAATTTCGATGACAATAGAGGTTTCTTTAAAATTTTTTGCTATTGTTTTTAGTAATTGCCAAGAAATAATGACTGTGTCTAATGAAACATATTTATAAAAGAAGCCCTTCGTGAACTCATTTTAGAATCAATGACAAGATAAAGTTGCGCGCTGTCACCATTGTCCTTTAAAAGTTTACAGCAGACCCAACAACACAGGAATGAGATGGTAAAATGCCACAAAAATTGGAAAGAAGAAATACATGGTTATTATTTACAAATGTATCATTTTCTACATAGAATCTATAACCAATTCATTTAGAAAATTATTAAATTGGTAAGGGTAAAAGAAAAATCTGGATAAATAGAAATCTCAATTTAATTTCTGTACCACTCCCAGCCTCCCAAACACAAACAGTATAAAATCTACACAGGGAATAATCCTCCAGTGATTTCCCTCTAACCATAATTGAGACCTAGCAATGACCTGGCTATCAGAGTACTGGAGAGATGACTAAAGTAGATTGAAATGATAAATCTGACTTGAACAGTTAAATCCTTGTCTTTTGATTTAGTTTGTCCTTGATCTGGTGTTTAATATTTTGAGGGTTTGTTTATATTGGGGTTTATCTCTGTTGTATTTTATCATTGTTGGTAGCTTTCTTGACCCTCTCTTACGTGTTTGGATATGTTTTGCACTATCCGAAACCCAGGTAGGTGAATCTCTAGAGACAACACTAGAATAAAGGCTCCTGTGTGATATGGCAGGAAAGGTAGGGAATAAAAGTGAACTGATATCAAAGTGTTCAAGAAGGAAGAAAATATCTTGAAACTTATTGTCGCAGCAATTTTATAATACTGCTTGATGTAGTTGAACTATGGGATAGTTTGATTTCTGGATTATATCTTAATAACATGGTTTGACAGGAGAAGAAAGTTTTCAATAGCTACAAAATATAAAAGGTAGTTAGAAATAGTTCTTAAAAAGATAAAGTGTGGGCTGAGCCCCGGTGGCGTAGTGTTTGTGTGTGGGACTGCGGCCCACAGGGTTGGCGGCTCAAATCCAGCAGCAGCTCTCCAGGAGCAAGGCTGGACCTCCTACCCCCACCAAGGGCAGTGATGCCCCCCTCAAAAAATATAAAGTGTAAGACGTCATCAAAAACATATATGAAACACTTGAGAATGACATGAAAGAAGACCTAAGTATAATGGATTTCTATGATTTTTAGGGTTAAGATGGGTCCATACTATATTGGGGCCAAACCTGCCCCTGTTGAACTAAAGTTTCAGTGTGATTATGATTACCTTTACATATGGCTCAATTTTATAAGAAACTTCATAAGTGAATGCTGATTTATAGAAGATTAAGGGTCCATAATATCTAGGCAAACCTGGAAAGTAAGAAAAGATTAATGGACTTTCACTATATGTTATCAAGATGTTAAAAATGTACAATCATGTCCAATGTAATATTGGCATAGGAAAAAAGCTACTCAGTAAAAAAGAAAAGAAAAATCCTGGAAATATATATATCTATATCTACAAAGTTGTTAAAAAAAAAAAGAAAATGCCTTGAAAAGGCAATATATAGATAAATGAAGACTGATTTCATAAATAGAACTGAGATAGGTGATTATGTATATAAAAATAATTAGACTACTATTTTGATTCTGGGTAATGATTTGCAGGGAAAACTCAAATTTTGGAAGAATATATTTAGTAAAATAAAGGACTTCTTAAATGAGATAGGTGCAAAAATGTCAACTATAAAAGAGATAATTAAATAAAATAAAAATAAAAATATTCTTAATGGGCACAAGTGGAAAAGTGGAGGTTTGGAAAATGATGACAGCACCAGGCATGCGAAGAAGCGTGGCACAATATATGTACATCTGTATTGTGAAAAACGATGTATAAGCCCCCAATAAAATGATTTTTTTAAGGAAGTATTTATAAACACACATCCCCTTAGTGAAACAGATAGCCCAAGGACAGGGGCAATGATTTAAAAAAAAAACTCCTATCTGTAAATCAAAATTTAATAAATGTTGTCTATAAAAAATATTTAATTAGAATCCAGAACTTATTAAATAACATCATTGAGTAAAATAATGATCTTGAAACTGGAAGAAGATAGCTGCAGTATGTAAGGGTTTTCTTCCATACATCTACAGAAAGAGCAATAGCTACTTTCGATATCTTGAAAAAAGCAAATCACAGAAAATCTTCAATGCTATGAAAGCACTTCTGAAAACACTCCAGAATAAATACTTCTGGGAGAAAACTCATAAACAAACAAAAACAAGTTTTGTCCCATGTATGTGTACATATACAGATGGGATGAATTTTTCTTAAAAATTAAAAAGAAAATCAGAACTGATTATCTCCAAGAGGAGGAGATAGGGATGAGTAAAATGGGAGCTTAATCTCCTAAAATAAATTCAAAAGCATAGCTATTTTCAAGTTGTTCTTTTAATTGGGTTAATATTTTCCTTAGTGTTCATAAGACCTCAAATATTTTTTTTGCAGGAAGAGTTTTACGTGTTTTGTATCGTGAATGTGCAACTTCCATCTAAAAGGCATACTTTGCTTTTTAAAAAAGTTTTATCAGCTGCATTATTTATTTTACTTTATTTGGATGGGGGTCACTTAGTACACTGAAACTTCCTACACCTCCATGTGAGTCTTTCATGGCTAAGCAGACTTTATGGGAAAGCGTCCTGGATAGCGTTCCAGGCACCACGACTGGCGACTGGCACCAACGTCTTTTTTGTGTCCTCTCTAGTACCCAGCAACCTTATTCCCCATAACTAATCTCCAATGTTCCTTTCATGTGTAGTCAATTTTGCATATGAAATCTCGAAAAGAATTTTTTTTAGCAAAAAGAATATGTTCCCTTTAGTTTTAAGCAAGAGGGTGACTGTGTATAGCAAGGTTTTCATGTCAGTGAAATATGACATTTTAAGCAGAAAGGGAGGAAGGAGAGCTACTCTGCCTACAAACCAAACTAATGAGCCCTATAAATCAAAGGGATGGCAGAGGTCATTGTGGTCTTAGTTCGGTTCAGGTCTAAACCCTTTATTTCTTAAACACCACTATCACATCTCAGTTGTGTTGGTCTCAGAAGACTAGAGAAACAAATTCATATACATGTATATGTATATAAGAAAAGGGTTTAGATGCAAGAGTAATTGAACTTTGATCAAACATCCCAGCCCAGGACAGTCCAGTCCAAGATCATAAGTCCAATATCAGCCATATGTCTGATACCAATCAATAAGTCCCCTTCAGACATATGAAGCACATGCAATGACCCCGAACAATCACAGGCCAGTGGGTGCAGAGTCTCATGTATCCAGTGACAGTAGAAACACCTCAGCACTGTCATGGGTCTCCTCATGGCTCCTCCAGTTTCCAGGGCTCTGAGTCTATCAGCATGCTACCATGTGTCTTGTCAGCTGCACTGTCTCCCAGGGAGTGAGCAGAGAGATAGTGTCTCCTGCCTCCAAGAAAAAATGACCAGAATTCTCAGAGGAAAAAGCCATGCCCCACAGAGGTCTCATTGTCTATCTCCAGATTCTCAGACTAGACTACACCCCTACACTCTTAATCCTCAAATTGACACCAGATTTGGTGACAGCCACATCAGTCTCCTCAACTTGTTATGCTCATGTCCTTGGCCTGTCTTATTGCATATTCCAACATATCATTCTTTAAAGAACTTTGTGGGGGTGGGGGGGAGGGGGTTGTTTCTCCCATGTTAACATATGATCAGTTGAAATGTCTGTCTTAAAGGAACTCTGGTGATCTTACCAGGTAAGCAGGTTGCTGCTGAAGGCCAGCTCAACAGTTTACCCTCACCAACTTCTCCTGGGGAGAAAACTCAGACTTTGTGCTCCCCAAAGGTTCCTAGCCTCCGAAAATATCTATGAGTAGAAATTATGTCAGTAACAGTGGGGTGAGTTTTGGATTTGGGTCTTATAACATGGTGCCAAGAATTGAATTCAATTGCAGAATTTGAACATTATAGAATCCATTGGAATTATCACTTTTTGGCATACACCTGATGTAGTCTAAGAGGATATGGGCTAATAACTGTATTATAAACCATTTCATATAAAGGATACTCTGTTGCTCATATTAGTTCTTCTGCTCCTATTTAAATAATTAACCTATTACCTCTATGCATGACATTCCTTCATTACAGGCTTTCTTTGATAGCCTGTCTTCCAGTGGTTTGGTGCGGGAGGTAGACCTTAGACATCAATGGTAAGTGCTTTCAATTTTTTTTGTTCTAATGGAATATATTATTTTGCTTCCACAAACCCTCCCCCTAAAGGACAAGGATTATTAGTCAAGTCAAAAATTAGTGAAAATAGAAATGAAGATCATAAGGAACTTTCCCAAAATGAAGTTTACTAAATTGCAGGTCTTATAGCTAATTCCAGGTGTTTTCAATTCCTGTTGCTTCCTGCTGAAATAAACTGCCTATCTCAAGCTAGAATTCTTTGTACTGGTGACACTTTATAAAAAAGACAAACCTTCCAATAAAAAGAAGTTAAAATGGAGACGGCCAGAAAAGAAACTAGTTTGAAGATAGAGGTTGGCAGAAAGAAATCTGAAAGCACTTCACACTCACAGATAAGTGTTTAGAAATTGGCGGTTCCAAGCATCATGTATGGAAAACTGCAATCCCCCTTTTGATAACATACAATACAAATGCCAAAACATCTACTTACATCATTCTGGCTGGAATTTAGGAAATTGGAAAGGTTTCACAGCACTGCTCACTCTGAATAAAAACCCACATGCTGATGTTTATACCCATGGCAATAAATAAAGTAAGCTTGGGTTGCATCAGAACCCTCAGCAGCAGTTTTAAAAGAAAATATAGGACAGAAGGGCTGTTCTTGAGCTTTGTTCCTAGGGTGAGTCTGCAAACATGAAATGTGACAAAATGAGCTCTTCCAAAATGAGCTCTTCATAGTGTGGTACTTTTATAGTAGAAGCCATGAGTGTTCACAATGATTGTTGTGGTGGTTTCTAACCAATTACTTAGGGAACTATAGGTTGCGGTAGCTCTTTAAAGTATAGAAATATAACTTGAAAACCACTATTTGAAAAGACTAGAATCCTAATATGGATGATAAATAGAAATCATTTGTATAGCCTTCGTTAAATAAGTTTACTAACTTAGAAGTCTATGTTAGTCTTCTAAAGTATACAATAGTCAGAGGATTGTTTTTGGTTAAGCTAGAGTATAAAGAGCCTCATAATGTATCCAGAAAAAAAAATCTGTGTTAAGATGAAAGACTAACACATCCATGAAATCCTAGCCATTGATTTCATTGAGTCATCATCACCTCATGGAAATCACATATGGTCAATCATATGATTCATGCTCTTCAGGGTTTTGAATGACCACCAGTGTAGGATAGATATCTTAAAGAAGTAAAAGCTGTGACTAGATATATGGTCTCCATATTCATTTAAACTTTGCTTACAGTAGCAAGAAGTTGGAGACAGCACAATTGTCCAGGGAAAGAATGGTAAAGAAACTTTGATACAAACACCCAATGGTACTATACATCCCCCCAAACAACAATGAAAACACTAATACCTCGTGGTGTGGACAGACATGGACAGCATTATGCTTTGTGAAGTTAGTCAATCAAAAGAGGACAAATTCTGTATGATGCCACAAGTTAGGGAGAAAAACTAAAGCAAAGAATTGTATAGCACAGGGAACAGACTTTTGAGCTTCTCAGGAGAGGAAGGGCCAGGGCTAGGAGATGAAGCAATGAATTAAATTTAGCAGGTATTAATTTGAGTAAAAGAGAAGATGGCGGTCCGTGGGATGGAGAAGAGAAATCAGGTTGGGGTGGAGGAGGAACAGAATATTGGGGAACATTTGATGAATGGTTTGAACTCGTGAAGACAAAGATAACAGTCTGCAATGTAACACTCCCACACACCTACATCACAGTAAGAAATGTGACTTTTTTTAAGTAACTAGGATAGCTTCATCAAGCTCTAATAGCCATATGTCATGTTGTTTCTGAATATCTAAAAATGAGTCTAAGTACTAAGTACTGTAAAGCATTATACAATCAAACATGAACTGTCATAGGTAATAGCAGATTTGAATTTGGAAAGAGCATTCTGGCAGCTGTAATGTATAACACAAGGCTCGAGGCAGTTGGGAAATTTTTATCTAAGAAAGAGTGGCCAGGATCCAAACTAGGGAAAGAGCCCATCCTAAGAGACACCTACGTTAGCCAAGAGTACTTACTCACTGAAACTCCCCTCCATCAAAGTTTGTTTTGTTTTGTTTTTGCCTTTACCTGACCTTCCAGTTGGCAAAATATAAAATTGGGATGGACTCGATCAAACCTAGTTACAAGCAAATCAGTCTGATGGTTTGCTCTTCGAAAAATGAATTACTTCTTTGATTTTAGCATGTATTTAGCTGTCCTAAAAGAACAGAACTAAAAATATTTAGACTATACCTCTCTTAACAATACAAAACAAACTCTCATTCTGATGACTGAAAAGAGAGAAAAAGAAAATAGATGTTTGTATGGGCCACTGATTTATCCACTTGGTTTGAAAAAAAATTAATGCTAACACATTAGCTCCAGTGCTCCCTGAATGTAGTTCCATTATGCCCAAAGGAAAGAATCAGAAGCTGGATTCAGCCAGGACTTGCATGTGTGAGGGTTCAACAGTTTACATGCACCAAGCTTCCAGAAAAGGCAGAGGGATCTAGTTCTCCATCAACTGCCACAGGCATTGGCAGATTCTTCCTAATGCCAGCAGGACCACCTGGACCCCTGAACAGTCCCACTTAATTAAGACATTAGTTCCTAACACACCAAACAGAACTACCTGCATTCACAGACTGAGTGAAATGAAGACTTTCTCAGGAAGACATGTTGAAATTTGCTTTCAGCTCCCTTTTGTGTACAGCAACCTGCACTGCGTTAAGTGTCAGCTCAGCCCTGCTAACTTTGTTAGAGGGAGGGCCAACAACAACACTCAACTGATTATAAAAGAAAGAGAAGAGACTCTGAATGATTATAGAATTCTTATAATGTGCATAGTGTTATTATGGCGCTCTGCCCAGGGCTCATCAAAGATAAATGAGGTTTGAAGAGTGGCTTTTTTATGTTAAATTTAATAGACAACCCCCTTTCTTTTCTTTCTTTCTTTCTACTTTTTTTTTTAAAAAAAACTGGCAAGGGAATGGAAAAGACATCAAAGCAGTTTTCCTATAAATCTATATAAAAATGAATTTCAGAGTCAACTTTTCTGTTTTTATTACTTATAGCTTTAAATTTTTTTTCTGGAAGCTGAAAGGGAACATAATTCAGTGCCTTTCAAATTGCTTTGGAGAAATATAATAAATCCAATATATATGGAAAAGCTTATAGGCTTTTTGTGCTAAATATATACAGCTCATATCTTTCTCTGATACTAAGATTGTTTCTAAATTTTTTTCTTCAAAGTTTTCATATATTACTAGATTTCATTGACAAGTTGTAGTTTATAATTCTAAAGTCCAATGACAGGGACGGGGGTGGTGGCAGGGACAAGGTCTAGTATTTTGGCTTTAAAGCTGTTTTCTAAACTGCTACTCCAGAAATTCTCACCCAAGTCTTAAAATACAATAACAATCTCTCATTTTTGTTTCTATGGCTAAAAATTTTGATGGGAGACAGGCAGGGGGAGAGTGCCCATTAATATTGCAACACCAGCCTTTGAATGTACTCCTGTGTGTGAAATTATATTTTTATGACCCTTCTCTGGTTTTGTTTGAATCAGCTCGATTGAAAATCATCTTGAACCCAATTTTTATCTAGTAGCTGTCTCTCAATACCCATCCCTCTAGTAACTGCGAGAGATTTGTTGGTGCAGCCTTTTAGGCAAGGCTATTTGAATGCACAAGGTTTCCAAAGTGTTCTTATGATTATGGTAAAATTAAACAAATATGAAGCTACTTACTTCTTCAGTGGTTAAATTTCCATTAGAAAATCAAGAGAGCTTGAAGTTCACAGCTCCAAAAATGGAACTTACTGCTCATCAAGAAGTGCTACTTTTCAAATGGGTGAATCACAGTGACTCTGGATTAGAAGGAAATCTTCTCTGGATAGAAAGTTACCTCAAGCACTGAAAAAGCTCTTTTGACCAGCAAGTCCTGGATTACGTGTCGTAGCTGTTGCCTTGGCTGTGTGAATACTGGATTCACCGCTTTATAAATGGGTCACCCTTTATAGAATATGAATGATACCTATCACACACATAAGGTTAACAACTGAAACAAGCATCCTTCCTTTATGGACTCAAAAGGATGCTGTCCGTACCGCTTGGAGGAACCATAGGTCAGAGGACAGCCATTACCCCAGGTTTCCTTCATTTACCTAAATTGCAATTTCCTTACTGAGTAGGAGGTGGGATTTAATAGACATGGGTGAGAACATTGTAAAACCTCAGAGCTTTATGTCGAATACCAAATCATTAACACAGTGAGGAAAACTTTAAATAGATGTTAAGGAATTGAAAAAAAGCATTTACCCTTTGGAAAGGAAACCTATCTTAAGTATGCAGAACCGAGTTGGCAGTAGTTCAGTGGTGCTAATGGTATTGAGACCATCCCAAATTTAGAAGAGGGCCATGGATGTACTTATGGGTTCCTTCCCTGTGGACCAGACCAGTCCCTTTCCACCTTGGTGAAACATTAGAATTGCCTGGGGAGACTCTGATTCAATTGATCCGGGTTAGAGGGAGGTACAATTTTAAAGCTCCCCAGGTGACCATAATGTGCAAACAGAGAGAATCACTGGTCTAGACTAAACAAATTGGAAGTGGTAGAGAAGGATCTAAAATATTTTGCATTCAGAGCATAATATATATAGACTTCTACAACCCCCACATGAAATAGCTTCTCCCTCAAAGAAGGGATAATTTTGCCTGAATGGCATGGAAACATAATGACCTGATTAGTAAATTGAGATTTACCAGAATTGATGTTTACTCTAGTTAGTTGGCCCCAACTCAACTTGATTCCATGCACGATCGAACAAATGCTCCCCATGCCTGTGCCAACCTCTTAATCAGTTGTGGATAAAACTACCATGAGTCACTGAATGAATTCAAAAGTAGGTCACCAGGTCTTGCTTCTTCTTCCATTTGAGTCTGGATGCTCCACTGTCGTCTGTTAATCAGCATTGCAAAGCAAAGCTTCCATTGGTAGATGGGTTATGGCTGCACTTGAGGTACATTGATTAGGACTCAAAGACCAGTCTCCAGTATGGAAGAGAGTATCCTAACACTGGTCCAAGGCTTCACATCAGTTCTTTCTGGCTTGAGAGTTGGAGGAGAATGTGCATATCCACGCTATGTGACCTCTTGTTCAAAAGTGTATGCTGATTCAATGCATCAGGGTGGACATAAAAAGTCTCAGTGGCCACCCGAGGGCAGTGATGCCCCCCCCCAAAAAAAAAGCAAAACAAAAAAAGTATCAATGGGGCTCAAACTGCACTGAACCAGATGAAAGCCCTGTCTTGAACTAGCATTTCTCTTGAGACCTGGTGACTATCATTACCACATGTGGCAATTATCAACTTTTGTACTCTAGGTTAGATATGCAGAAGAGTCCTGGAGGCATAGAGGGTTATGCATCCAACAGTCATTCGAAAGGTCAGTAATTCGAAACCACCACCCACTCTGTAACAGAATGAAGAGGATTTTTATGCCCATGAAGAGTTTGAGTCCTACAAATCCAAAGGGGCAAGTCTTTTCTGTCCTATAAGTTTTCTGTGAGTGAGAATCATCTCAATGACCATGAGTTTGCATGGGTTTCCTTTTTTGGAGATGCATAGAGCAAATATATCATCTGTATTGTATCAATAGCATCCTTCAAGTCACCGTCCTCTTGCCAACATGGAAAAAGAATTAATAAAAAGCTAAGCTTTATCTGATTCAGTAGTTAAAATAATACCTTCTGGTAGGGTCGTTTTCTGGGACATAGCAAATGGAGAAGGTGCATATTCTCACAAATTCTTCTCACTCTCCATTCTTGGCTAAAATGGCAAGTGAGCATGATACAGTGTGCAGCTTTTTGAGTCTCTGTAACATGAAACAAGATGGAGTGGAACTGTGGTGTGAACAGGTCTTTACCAGTACTCAAATCGAATTTGTTCATTCCTGGCAAAATAGCACATCAAATGCCTGCTCACTCCCATCTATTTTGTTGTTCCTCTCTATAGCTAGTGAATGTTCTGTCATGGTATTCACTAACACCCTCATGATGACTTGGCTTTTGTCTCTCAACCTTGGTTGTGTCAGATATCTGGATACCTGTCACATTCCTCAAGCATTAAGGGGTTGTATATCTACTCCATCCTCTCAGTATGAGAACTTTCATAGTTATTTTTCTAAAAAAAATAGTGTGGGGGGTGGGGAAGCAAAATGCCTAAAATTGAACAGTTGGAACAAGTGACTATACAATTATCATGACTATATTCCTCATAAGTGAAAAGCCCTAGCTTAAGAAAACAAAAAGGAAAACCACATAAGCCTTAAATTGCAATATTGAAAGATTCTATCGGCAAATTGTGAATGAGGCTAGAAACATCAAAAGAAAATTGAAAGAATACACAGACATGGTGTACCAAAAAGAGCTAGTTGACTTCCAATCATTTCAAGAGGTAGCATATAAGCAAATGTCAAAGTTACTGAAGGAAGATAACTAAAGCACAGTGGAGACATTAATCGAAAACAAGGTTCCAAGGACTGTTGAAATATCAGCTGAAATATTTCAACAAGCTGAGGCACTGAAAGCACTCATTCCTGTGTGTCAAGAAATTTGAGAGACTCCTTATTAGCCCACTGACTGGAAGAGATAATTTGTATACACTGCAAAGAAAAGTGGCCCAAGAGAACACAATTATAGAACTGTACCCTTGGGACCACATGCAACTAAAATTTTGCTGAAGATCAACCCAAAATGGTTGCAGCAGTACAAATTGACAGGGCACCCCAAACATTTCAAGCAAGACCAGAAGAGGATGAGGAGAGACAGTATCAATGCTGGTGCCAAAAGATCTTGACTTTAAGTAGAGAATACCAGAAAGATGTTTATTTGTGTTTTGCTGGCTACGCAAATATACTGGACTGGATCATAACAAATTATAGATATCATTCAGGAGAATGGAAATCCCAGAATACTATACTGTGCTCATGTAAAACTTGTACCTGGATCAAGAAGTATGGTTTAAAGTCAGGGAAAATATGTGTCAGGGTTGTATTATCTCTCCATACTATTCAATCTCTATCCCAAGCAAATAATCAGAGAAGCTAAATTATACAAAGAAGATATGGCATCATAGATGGAGGATGGCTTATTAACAACCTGCGATTGCAGATGACACAACCTTACTTGCTGAAAGTGAGGAGGACCTGACGCACTTGTCAATGAATGTCAAGAATTGCGGCCTTCAGTGTGGATTACAACTCAGTGTAAATGCAAAACAAATATCCTCACAGCTGGACCAAAAGGTAGCATCATGACAAACAGAGAAAAGATCGAAATGTGCAAGGATTTCTTCTTGCTTGGATCTGTAGTTAATACTTATCGAAGCAACAGTCAAGACTTCAAATGATGTACCTTATTAGATAAATTTGCTGCATAAGACCTCTTGAATGTATTGAAAACAAGAATTTTACTTTGAGAACTATGATCTGTCTGACCCAAGCAAACTATGATATTTTCCATCACATCATGCACATGTGGAAGTTTGACAGTGAATATGAAAAAGCATCAGTGCATTTGAATTATTGTGTTGGTGAAGAATATCAAGTGAGCCGTGGATTGCCAAAAGAACACATCCATTTCAGAAGGATTGCAGCCAGAATAGTTCTTAGAGGCAGAGCTGATGATACTTCATCTAACGAACTTAGGAGGTCTCAGTCTCTGGAAAAGGACATCGTGCTTAGTAAATTAAGGTGCAGCAAAAAAAAAGGGGGGGCAGGGAGGATATTGACAAGCTGAATTGACAGTGTGGTGACAACAGTGGGCTCAATATAAGAATTGTTGTGAAGATGATGCAGACCCAGGGGCGGGTCAGTCCACTGTACACAGGTTCATTGTGAGTCTGAGCCACCTCAGCAGCAGCTCACAACTGAGCATCATCCTTAATATATAAAACACCAGAGGGGAACTCTATATTCTTTTTTAATAAATCATTTTACTGGGGACTCACACAACTCTTATCATGGTCAATCCACAAATCAATTGCATACAGACCACATTTGCACATGTGTTGCTATTGTCATTCTTGAAACATCTTCCTTCTACTTAGGCCCCCTGTATCAGCTTCCTATATTTCTCATCCCTCCCACCTCCCCCACCCCCATGAATCCTTAATAATTGACAGATTTTCATTTATTTGTCATATTGTACACTGTCAGATATGTCCCTTCACCCACTTCCCTGTTGTCTGTATTCCAGGAAGGTGGTCATATGTAGATCCCTGAAATTGGTTCCCCCATTCTACTCCATGTTTTCTCCACCCTTCTCTTCTTTTCTAAAGATTTCTAAAGTACCATATATAGTTGGTCTATCATAAATCTTACTGTGATAGAATTCCACTTACATTTTGAGTAAGGTAGGTGGGTTTGTGTGTACCTGGGAAAGAGAAACTGAGAGCATTAATCCCACCAAAAGGTTGCAAGCTAGACTAGAAGATCTCTCAGTGAATCAGTGTCAATAGCGAATGAAAACTCTTTACTTATTTACTTATTTAAAATCACCCCAGGGTGCAGACCCAAGCAGTAGGAATTAATTAGACTGCACAAAACAGAACACCAATGACTGAGAATAATTCAATTCAACCAAAGATGAATTTTTAAGTATCTCTCATTTCATGTCTGGAAATTGAGTATATAGGGCATCTACCCAGGAAGCACAAATAGCTAATGTTTTTCTTTCCACGTGTCCTATATCCCATTTCCATGTGGTTCTCTGGCCTATGCCTCGATATCTCCAGCACTCATTTAGAAATTTAGAGAAAACACTTTCTTTCTAGCTTCCTTACTACATCATAGAACCAAATTCTTGATTCAAATGTCACATCATTTGACCTTTCACAGATAAAAATCATTATATATCATTTTATATTATGTGAGTCTTTCTGTGTGTGCTTTATTATTTATATACAAAATGCTGCTTTTCACAGTATGATTTTGTGAAACCATTCACAGTATTTCCTAAATGCCAAGAGTTTGCTTAGCTACATGGCCAGGCCTAATCTAGCTGTAGTTCAATGCTAAAAATATTTTTTAAATATATATCTGGCTGCAAAAAGCTCATAAAGTTATCAAGTGTCTCTGTTCATCACTGATAGGGACTTGAATGAAGAATAAATTGAGTTCATTGTGAGACTTTGCCCTTTGATGTGCCCAGCCCCTCTATCTACCATTCACCAGAAACCAATCCTGAGGAAAAGGAGATTGAAGGAAAATGCATGACCATAAAATGTATTATTTCCAAATAGTCTGTGGAGTTCTGCAAGCATGCTATTATTTGCTATATTCACTGAAAAAGACACACAACAATGGTATCTATCAGTCCTTTAAAATGTGGGTGTTGGTTCAACATTGTGATAAATGATTCGATTATCAGCTAAGAAGCAGAGAGGAAGACCTGAGACCGGAGACGTATGACTTTCCATCCTAGGAGATTAGGCACAACTCAACAGGCCTGTAAAAGAATACATTTGGATGGGTCAGATGTTTCCACGCAAGACAAAGGAGTGAGAATCCAAGGCCCTGAAGTCCTTGCAACAACGTTTCCCCACTATTTTTATTATTTCATTAATTCTGCCAATTTTCTGATGAGGTTCTGTGGTATTATTAGAGCTATTTTATGGGAAGAAAAGCCCCAGGAAAGGTGAAGTGAAACTGTGTGTTTGAGGTCACATGAGTCATCATCCGAGCACAGAACGAGCCACCTCTGCACTTTCCAGACTAATTTTAGTGTCTGTGGCCTCTCTGATAACAGAAGTTTCAGGATGATTAGTCTCTGGACCCAATTTTCTCCAAGTTGATCTTTTTTTTTCCTTTAACTTTTTCAAAAATAGTAACATATTAGAAGTTAGTCACAAATGAGCAAACATCATGCATGGCTCCCTAAACCAATTAACATGTCAGGTCTAATGTACTGTTAAACAAATAATGTGAGATATTTGCAAAAGAGTTGCATGAAAATATACTCTCTGCCATTTCAGTCAATTCTTTCTAGTTCTGGAGAGAGCTTGCAACCAAGAAGGAACCACCATATCTGTCGCCTCCTGTTAGTGTAAATAAAGACAATCTGGGAAGCTCCACAGGCTCCAGATTCGCAATCTGGGAGAAAACTGAGTGTAACACCATGGGTTTGGTTTTCAAACCGGTCTCTCCAGAGAGCATCTACCCTGAAAGCCAAGATCTTCAGGAGTATATGTTATAAATCATGCAGCTAGCAAGTGCCAGGAGGTAGCAAAATTCCATGGGTCTGAAATAAATTGCTCCCACTTTAATTAGAACCTGAAATGGAATGATTAAAGATAATTTTTTAAATAATGTCAAAATTTTTCTCAGCAAAAAATAATCTCTATTTTAAGTTCCCTTCAAGACTTAATTTACCATTCTGGTGATAGGAAATCTGAAGTATATACATGAAATAATCTATGAAATTCTTGACTTTCCCCCATTGGCAGGTTCATGTCCTAAATGAGCTCACATTAAGATTTCAAGGGAATTGTAAATATCATCAAATCATAATATGCCTTTTCTCACCTATGCCTAAAATGGCCATGGTTTTTGACTAAGGGAAAATTAAGAAAACAAATTAAAGTTTAAAAAAACAAAAACAACTAACTATCTAGATTAGTTCAATACTTAACTATCTTCTGTGCAGTTGTTGCCAGGCCATATGTGTCAGAGGGCACTTTGTTTCAAAGGGTTGGGAGAGATGGTCATTCGTAGATATTTCTTCCAACGTGCTTCTGCATAAATTCAAACCTTTCCATTAGCAGCACTAAGTATTATTCTTCTTTTGACACTCTTTGTTGTTTAATATATTAGCTGAATGTCCAGACTTTGAAAACTGAGAAAGTATCTATAGTAATAAAATATTTTCAAACATCATGAAATAATCTTATCATTTGAGTTGATCTAAAGGCACTGCCTTTAAATGTTTTGTCTGGAACTGGCTTTAGATGTTTTATATCCTTACCTGAGTTTAAATTACATTACAAAACTCACTGCTCTGTGATTTTCGTCATCTGGGGTCCATTGCTCATAGAACTTTATAAAAAAAGAAACAATCAAACATTGTGTTAGTCTGGGTAGACCAGAGGAACAAATTTACAGACATGCATATGGGTATAAGGAAAAGTTTATATATAAGAGGAATAGGACATTAAGAAAGCATCCCAACCTAGTCCAGTACAAAGTCGCACATCCAATATTAGTTCATGTGTCTGATACCAGTCTATAACGGTTCCTTCCAACTAATGGTCACAGGTTAGTGGATGCAGAGTCCTGGCGCTGGCAGGGGTCTCCCCATGGCCCCTTGCTTCCAGGGCTCAGGCTTCATCAACAGTATCCAGTGGTGGCAGAAGCAACTTATCACTGGCAGGGGTCTCCATGTGGCCTCTCCAGCTTCAGAGGTCTGGCTTCATCAGGGCCAATCCAGCTCCTCAGATGCTGAGGAGTATCATGTGCATGATTAATTGTCTCTCAGACTGCCTCCCAATAACTGGGGAGATAGCTTCCCATCTTTACGAGGGAAATATCGTGAGATTTCCCAGATGTATCAGGAGAAAGCCATGCTCACACAGAGGCCTCTTTGGTTACTCAATGGCTATCTCCAGATTGACAGGTTAGACTCCACCCCTATATCTCAATCATGAAATTTACATAAGCATATGACTGCCACAAACATGTTCTTCCTTCATCTCTTGTCTCAAAGATCCTCATCCCTATCCTTGGATTTTCTCTTGTCTTTCATTTTCAAGTTGTAGAAATCCTGCCAAATATAATAATTTGTATTACTTTACCTTCTCTGGCAGGTATTTTATTATTAGATATATTTACATTTATTTTCTGAAAACAAGGAAATACGTGCTCATACAGAATATTGGAAATACCATGGACTGCCAAAAGGACAAACAAATCTGTCTTGGAATAAGTATAGCCAGAGGTCTCCTCTTAGCCCAGAATGGTGGGACTTAATCTTGTGTATTTTGGACATGTTTTCAGGAGAGACCCGTCTCTGGAGTAGGACACCATATGTGGCAAAGGGAAGGGGTAGTGAAAAAGGAAGACTCTTAAGATCAGATGACATATTTTAACAATATCAAGATTAACAATTGTGAGGATCACACAGGACTGAGTAATGTTTCTTTATGTTGCACATAGTGTCACGATGGTCAGAGAGGACTTGATGGCGCTTGTATTAGACAGGATTCTCTAGAGAAACAAAACCAGGACACTAATAATTATATATATGCATATGTATATGTATATATTGATATCTAACCTAAGAAATAGACAATTAATCTATTAAGCAGTACAAATGCCTTAATGCAACTCAGTTGCATAAGATAGTTAATACACTGTCATTCCTTCACATATTTAGGGCCGCTAGGTAATCCTCTGTAGAGCATTTCAGGCTATCTGGCCACAGACAGCAAGCAGCAAGGCAGGTCACCAACAGTCAGCCAGATGACAGGGCCCAATAGTTCCCAACTCTAGATGTATATTCCAGTAGTGTGACAAAGCAGAACTTGGAGAAACTTGAATGTACAAGCATACAGTCCACAGATTAGGTGTCCCACATATAGTGTAGCTTGCAAATTGAGTCACAGAACAAGCAAGGCAACTGTCTGCACACTGGTCCGAAGGTCTAAAATGAAAGAGAGAGAGAGGTGAGGTGCGTTAAGCCATTTATATCTCCACTGTTCAATTCATCTCACATGTGTTCATTGGCCATGTTGGCACAACAAAGCTACCTATCACAGCACCTAATAACAACTGTAGGATTCTATAAATTTTAAATCCCAAAGCCCAAGTGAACAAACTGAAGAAAAGTTCTTCTACATGAAAAATTATCTTTTATCTAATTATGCGTTCCCTTCCTTGAGAACAATCATAGATAACTGCACTAAATGAGTTTTCTAACACATTTTGACCCACGAGGCCAGCAGTTTCAAAGTAAAATCAAGAATATTCAAGGCAATTACAGAAAGCTCCCCTTTTTCTATTCAGCTAGCTAGCTAAAATGATTTGACTCAAGCCAAAATTAATGCCAATGTTCCATCACTGTGTGTTGTTTTGTTTTGCATTAGTGTTTTTGCATATTATCTAGCTAGATAAGATAGGCAGGAGAAACAACCCAGAGGAGAAAACAACAGGACCAATGGTTCTAGATGGGACACAGGAAAGGAGGAGGTGGTGGCAAAAAAAAGAGGATGCCAACAAACCCAAAGACAAGGGAACAACAAGTAATCTAAAGTCAATGGAGAGGAGGGTATGGGATGCCTGGTTCAGTTCATCGAGTGCAATGTAGACAAGAGGAATTACTGAAAACTGAGTGAAGACCAAATATGATAGTGGAGCAAGAGGAAAGTAAAAGAAAATAGAGGAGAGATCTAAGAGGCAAAGGACATTTACAGAGGTCTAAATACAGTCATGTACATTTGAATATATACATATATATAATGATGGAATATAATTTATATAAAATGATAGGGAGAAAGATTTATGTACTTATATAGTTATATGTTATGTTTTAAAGTAGCAGACAGATATTGTCCCTTTACTCAATGTGTTAGTCTGGGTAGATTAGAGAAACAAATTCATAGACACGCATATACATATAAGGGAAAGGTTTATATACAAGAGTAAAGGAACATTGAGAAAGCATCCCAACCCAGTCCAGTCCAAGTCATAAATCCAACATTAGCCCATATGTCCTCTACCAGTTTATAAAGTCTCCTTCTTACTCAACAAAGCACATGCAGTCAAAGCATCCCAGCCCTGGCAAGGGTCTCCCCATGGCTCCTCCCTTCCAGGGTTCAGGGTCCATCAACAGCATCCAGTGCTAGTAGAAACAACTCAGTGCTGGCAGGGTTCTCCACATGGCTTCTCCAGTTTCAGAGGTCTGGTTCCATCAGGGTAAGGCTGTGTGATTTCTCCTCTGGCTCCTCCAGTTCTTTGGATGCTACCATCTTGTCTTGTCAGTGGTTCGTCATCTTGCAGACTGAGTCAAGTCTCTCTTCTCCAATTGAGAAATACCACAAGACTTCCCAGAATTCTCAGGAGAAGCCATGCCCACACAGAGGCCTCTTTGGCTATCTCCAGGTTAACAGGCCAGACTTCACCCTTACATCTCAATCATGAAATTGACATAGGTACATGACTGCCTCACTCAAGTACTTCCTCAATGCAAGAACACTTTGTTCTAATAACCTGTTATTCTGTGTTGCCCACCCTCCCTGACAAGATCACTGAAGACAAAGAAGATGCATAAGCAAATGTGGTGAAGAAAACTGATGGTGTCTGGCTATCAAAAGATACATCATGTAGGATATTAAAGTTTTGAAGACAAACAGTCAACCATCTAGTTAAGAAGTAACCAACCCTACATGGAAGAAACATCTGAGCTTGTGTGATCTTGAAATGTCCATGGGATTGGGTATCAAGTATCAAAAACCAAGAACAAAAAATTTTATCTATGTGAATGAGGGGTATGGTGGCATGAAGACCCAAAGCCCATCTGTAGACAATTGGACCTCTCCTCACAAATGGTCACAAGAAAGAGACGAACCAGTCAGGGTGCAGCATAGCATTGACAAAACATAAAACTTTAGTTCTTCAATGCTTCTTCATCCCCACTATCATGACCCCAATTCTACCTCAAAAATTCTAGCTAAATGGGGCAGTCATGTGCTTATGTTAATTTCATGATTGAGATGTAGGGGTGGAGTCTAGCCTGTTAATCTGGAGATAGCCACTGAGTAGCAAATGAGGTTTCTGTGTCGGCATGGCTTTCTCCTGATATGTCTGGGAAATCTCATGATATTTCCCTTTTGAAGATGAGAAGCTATCTTCACCAGTGGTTGGGAGTTAGTGTGATAGACTATGAATCATGGACAAGACAAGATGGCAGCATCCAAGAAACTGGAGGAGCTGCCGGAGAGACCATACGGCTTTGCCCTCATGGAACTAGACCTCTGAAGCTGGGGTGACCACATGGAGACCTCTGCCAGCGATGAGTTGCTTCTGCTGTTGATGGACCCTGAGTCCTGGAAGTAAGGAGCCATGTGGAGACTCAGGCAAGCGCCAGGATTCTGCACCCACTGACCTGTGACTTCGTGAGTTGGAAGGAGACTTTATAGACTAATTTCAGGCATATGGGTTAATATCAGACTTATGACTTTGAACTGGACTGGGCTCAATGTCCTGTTCCTCTTGTATATAAACCTTTTCCTGATATCTATATGTGTGTCTATGAAATTTGTTCCTCTAATCTACCCAGACTAACACATTAATCCAGAGCATGTACACTGGTATTGATAAAAGCTCAGAAAACAGTGAATGCAGGACAGATAAAATTCTTAGGACCAATCATGAGAGTAGTGATACCAGAAAAGTAAGGGGAAGGTGTAGGGACAAAGGGGGAACTGATCACAGTGATCTACATAAAACCCCCTCCCAAAGGGATAGACAACAGAAAAGTGGGCAAAGTGAGATGGCCGTCAATGTAAAGCATGAAAAATAATAATTTATAAATTTCAAGGGTTCATGGGATGTGGGGTGAAGAAGGAGCAGAAGCCCAGGTTCAATAAAAAGAAAATGCTTTGAAAATGATGACAACATGTGTACAAATGTGCTTGACAAAATGGATGGATGTATGGATGGTAATAAGAGCTGTAAGAACCCCAATAAAATGATTTAAACAAAAAAGTATTGCTACCAATCCTCAAAATTTTTATTAAACAATAGCAACAAAATATCAAATGTGAATTTGTTGTTTCTTAATATATCTTCTGTCTGAGTCAATTAACTTCTGAAGATGGTATTTCCATATCGCTAATCTTTCACCTAAAAATTCTTGTTCTCTTTCCTTTATACTGCATCAAACAACAAGATGGTATCCTCTAAGTGTGAGGCTTTCTCCTTCTTTAAAAATTATAATCTTGGCTGAACCCTGGTGGCGTAGTGGTTGTGCACGGGAGTGCGGCCCACTGGGACAGAGGTTCAATTCCAGCAGTGGGGCTGGGCTTCCTACTCCCACCACCAGAGAGCAGTGATGCCCCCCTCCCAAAAAAAAAACAACAAAAAATTATAATCTTAGGTATCCACAGAGACAGTCCTCTTCCCTCGGCCTAATATATTCTCCAAAATAGCTACACAGATCACTCTCTTACCTATTACAAGTAATGAATTGCCAAATGACTGAATGGCCTACAATGACTGTCCTATGTATATTTCAGCACTCAAACGTAACCCTTCAAATATTCCTCATTGAATTTCCAGACTTACGTATTTATATTGATATGTATAAATTTTGCTTTTCTTCACTTGGCCAGCAAATGCCCTTTTTCTTCATATACTTCTGGCCAGCCTGCGGGAGTTTTGGTAGAGATTTATTGAATCTACAGATCAATTAGGAGAGAATTATTATCTTAACAAGACTGAATCTTCCATTCTAATTATAGAAAATGTGTCTCCGTCATTTAAATTTTTGCTACATATTCTTCAGAAATATTGCTACTTGAATTGATGTTTGTGTTTCATTATATTAATAGTAGGTCAATTAATAGATGTTATTAATTAATGCACTAATTAATAAAGAAGAATATTAGTAGTACAATAAATTTAAAATATATATTTGATAAATATATTCATTATAATCAGTTACCTTTACAAAAAAACATATCCTGACAAGGGGTTAAGAGTCTTCAACAAATTTCCAAAGAAGTATATGGCATAAAAGTGTTTTACGAAACTCTGATTTAAAAGAAGATCTTGAGCTAACATTTGCTGTTTTGGATATATTTTAATTTGAATAATTTTATTAGTTGTTCTACTTCCCCCATATTTTTCTATCCTTTATGCACATTTTAAAAATATTTGAAAAAAATATTTCATCTTTCAAAGTTTTCTGAGGAACCACTTAATGTTAATATAGCTATGGTACAAATTGTTAAGGTTGAAAATACTTGAACATCAGCTGAATTTTTTATCCTTTTATTCATTGACTTATTGACTCAACGTGAATATTTTCATTCACTACAAAATGAAAATAATGCTAGTGTGGATAAATCTGAGGTGAGACTTTCTCACTTAAGAAAAATGGAAAGATATTTTCAATATATAGCAATTTTTATATCTCCTAAAGGGATTTCCTATATCCAACTGCAATATTGTGAATTAATCTAAATTGATTTCAGCTTCCAAATCATAGTTGAAAATAATCCCTTAAAATTATGAATAATATTTACATTATTAAGTAAAATATATATGTTGATATATGCATATTATAACTTATTGTAACTTATTATAACATATTGTGCATATTCTCCATTGACATCTTTTTAAGAATGCAAGAAAAGCTGATCAACATTTTAATTACAGGGTTTATAACTGTGCAGATTTAGTCTTTATTTTTTTACTGGGTCTTCATGGCAGGAGAGGTTTACATGGAAATGAGATATATTTTAGAAGATTCTGCATTTTAATATATTTAGGTGATGTTTCAATCTTCCACATTAATGTCATTATCCTATCTATTGTCATTGATTTTTATTTGGGATTCTCAATCATTTACTCATTAAATATTTAGTGAGCATCAACAATGAGGCATTGTTTGAACATTGTAACAGTGAAGAAAGCACGGTTACACTCTCATGGACTTTATGTTCTATTGTGAATTTATTTTAATATTTATCAGCTATATCCCACCACTTTTCTGTCAGTTTGTCATACTCTAGTGGCATGTGTGTAATTGAGATACTGGAAGCTGTGTCACTGGTATTTCAAATATTAGCAGGGCTGCCCAAGATAACCAGGTTTCTGCAGAGCCTACAGACTAAGAGCAGATCAGTTAGAAGGAATAGGTTCTCCACCTCACAGGAATTAGCTTCTGAAAACCTTACAGAAAGCAGAAGAATATTTTCAGATACTGAAAACCTCACAAATAGCATCAGAGCATTATCAGGGATAGTGCCTGAAGAAGACTCCCTCAGTAGAGGCCCTCAAAGCATGAATGAGGAAGAGCTGCTTTCTAAACCAGAGACAGCCATAACACTGTGGATGGAGTGAAGAGTCATGTCTTGATATGGCATGACCCAAAATGAGAAGAAGAAGTTATAAATGTCAGAGTTTGGAATATAAGAAATAGTTATCTAAGAAAATTAGGAGTCATAAAAATAAAGTGGAAAACACAGAGATCAGTATATGAGGCATTAATGAGTTGAAGTGGATTGGTATCGATCATTTTGAATCATACAATCATATGTTTTACTGTACTGGGAAGGAAAAATACCAAAAAAATGATATAACATCCCAGATCAAAAAGGACATTTTGAGATCTATCCTGAAATACAATATTGTCTATAGCCTGCATAAAAGGAAAGCCATTCAATGCAATTGTTATTCAAATATATGCATCAGCCTCTAAAGCATCATAGTGATAAAAGCGAAAAAATGATCAGCATTCTTAGAGTGAAATTGATCAATCTAGATACATTGATAATTATTGGTAATAGGAATGTAAAGGTTAGAAGCAAAGAGGAAAGAATAGTGGTTGAAAAATGTGGCCTTGGTGATCAAAATGAAGCTGGAGGTCACAAAAGAAAGTTTTGAAAGACCAAGACATCTTCATTACAAATACCATTTGTCAACAACAGAAACAATGATCATGTACATGAACTTCTCTGGATAGAATACATGAAATTCAAATTTACTGTATCTCCAGGAAGAGACTATGGAGACAAAGTCCACTGAAGCTAAGATACAATCTTGAGTATATCTCACCTCAATTTTGAAACCATCTCAAGGGCAGATTTGACTTATTGAACATTAATGATAGAAGACTTGGCAAGCTGTGGGATGATATCATATGTGAAGAATTGTAAAGGTCATAAAAATTTAAATTAGATGTGAGAAGAGACTCAAACTTTCTCTTGAATAAAACTAAATTGGAAAAAATGGTGAAATAAAAGAGTTGGACAGAAAATTCCAAAGAGTAACTATAGAAGACAATGTTTTATAATGACATGCACATAAACTTGGAGCTGAAGAAAATATTCAAGTCTTGAATCACAATACTGAAAGATTCTATGTGCAAAATATTGAAGAATGCAGAAAGGATCAAAAGATGGAAGGAATATACAGATCACTGAGCCAAAATGACTAGTCAACTTTCAATCATTTCAAGAGGTAGCATATTATCAAGAGCTCATTTTACGGAAGGAATAATTCCAAGCTGAAACATTGGTCAACTAACTGGAAGAAATCCAGATACTTGTACCCATTCCAGGGGAAAAAAGTGGCTCGGCAGAATGTGAAAATTATAAAACAATATCATAGTCACATGCCAACACAATGGTTGCAGCATTATGTTAACAGAAAGCCAGGACAGATTCAGAAGAAGACATGGAACAAGGGATACCATTGCTGATATCAGACAGATCTTGAAAGAAGAGAAAACCAGAAAAGTGGTTACTTGTGAGAATCCTAATAAACTATAGGTAGCATTGATAGAAACAAGAACTCCAGGCATTTTCATATGCTCCTTCACAACCAACATGTAAACCTAGATTCAATTGTAAAAACAGAACAAGGGGATGTTGTATGGTTTAAAATTCAGGAGAATTTGCTTAATTCGGGAAAAATTGATGCCTCTAAAGTGAACCGGAGACAAATGTAAATCATTGATGTATGGATGGTTTCTGAGTCATCATGAGTTGTAATCTAATCTATAGCAGTGAGTTTGACTTTTTACTTAATCTGACTTCAATCTAAGAACAATGGTAAGGTATGATAAAGAAACCAGAAAGAATAGCATCTGAAGATTTAGAGACTTGTCTTCAAGCAAATAACTTGATGAGTAGTTATTTGTGGGGGAGCAAGGCACCAATGACAATGAGAATGAGAATTAAATGTTCTGAAACTGATTGTGGTGGTGATTGCATAACTCTTGTTAATATGAGTAATTGATTAAATTGCATGGTATCTGAAGCATATGCCAATAAAACTATTAAAATAAATAAATACAGGGCTGACCCCCAGTGGCGTAGTGGTTGTGCACGGGACTGTGGCCCACTGGGATGGAGGTTCAATTCCAGCTCCACAGGAGCAAAGGCTGGGCTTCCTACTTCCACCACCAGAAGGCAGTGATGCCCAAAAAACAAAAATAAATAAATAGATAAATGCAAGTAAAATAAAGTCAAGAAAGATGTGATTTAGAGTTGTATGGGCTCACCCAATTCATTAGATATGTAGAAACTAGACTGTACGAGGAAAGGAGAGGAAGGCTTACCATCAACCTGCAATACACAGATGACACAACTTTGCTTGCTGACTGCGAGCAGAACTTGAATCACTTGCTGATGAAGATCAAAAATGACCACATTAAATATGGAATGACTAGAAATGAAGCACAAAGGAAAGCCCTCACAACTAGACCAGTAAGCAGTCTCATGATAAACAGAAAATATTGTAGCTGTCAAGGGTTTCTTCTTGCTTGTATCCACAATCAATGCTCATGGAAACAGTCATCAAGAAACAAATGCATGGCATAATTGAATGAATCTGTTGTACAAGATGTCATTAAAATGTTAAAGAGCAAGAAACTCACTTTGAAGCCTAACTGAGTCTGACTAAGCCATGGGATTTTCAATAATCATGTAGACAACGAATGAGGAAAAATAGATGCATTGGAATCATAGAGATCGTGAAGACTACTGAACGGTCCATGGACTGTCAATAGAAGAAACAAATCCCTTTTGGAAGAAATACACCAGAATATCGCTAAGGAATCAAAATGGAGAGACTTTGTTTCTCATACTTTCCCTAGAAAAGGATATGATTCTTGGTAAACTAAAAGGGCAGTGAAAAAAAATGGGTAGCCCTTCAACAAGTTGGATTGGCACAAACAGATGGGCTGCAGCAATGGGCTCAAACATAATAATTAGGTGGACAGTGCAGGAGCTGGCAGTCCTGTTTTGTTGCACATAGGACGGCTATGAGTCAGGACTGACTTAACACCTAATGACAACCTAACTTCTGATTCCTGTGCCATTGAGTCAACTCTAACTCATAGTGGCATTAAATAGTGTTTGTACAGCTATACATTTTTACTGAAGAAGATAGTCTCATATTTCTCTCACAGAGTGGCTGGTGGATTTTGGACCTCTGACTGTTTGGTTAGCTACATGTGGCACTCCCACTATCCCCTTCAACTTTCGAAGGGTTTAAGTCTAGTCTGTCAATCAGGTCATAGCCAATGAGGCCTACGGGTGGGCGTGACCTTCGCTCGAGGATGCTAGCAACTCCTATTTTCCCTCTGGATGTGGGACATATGCTCTTTCTGCTTCATCTCCCTGGGAGACATTCCTCTTGACAATGGAGCTGATGATGGAGCCAGAGCCCTGGAGCTGGAGGAGCCACATGGAGACCCAGACCAGCACTGAGATGCTTCCCCCAACACTGTATCCACAAGTCTTTCCACCAACTGGCCTATGATTTTCCTGCATTCAGTACCATTGTATGTGTTTTCTGAGTCTGAAGAGGAATGTACAGATTGTTATCAGACATATGGGTTAATATCAGACTTATGAACTTGAAATGGAGTGGGCTGGAATGTTGTCTTAATATCCAAGTACTCCTTGCTATTAAGTTCTCTCCTACATATCCATGAATGTCACTGGATTTGTTTCACTAGTCAGCCCAGACTAGCACATTAAGATTTGTTTATTCAGTCCCTACTTTAACCACACCAAATTGTGCTTCTTTGGCAATGGTTTATTTGGACCCAGCAAAGCAAAGAGTAAACTATGAAGCCATCTTGAATGCATGACTATAGATTTACCAGGCACATCGCCTTTGGAAAGTTAAACAAGCCAGTCTCAAGCAAAGTAGTATAGATTTTCAAGTACAAGAAGGTTCCCAAGGAGAATACAATGCCAAAGGCTCTTTAAGTTTAAGTGCCAAAGTCAATAGACCAATAATCCATTTATTCTACCAGGTTGTCTTGCTGTTTCACGACTAAATTTGCAAATAGAGTACGTTGGTGTGTTTCTAGACCACTGTTGCTGGAAGCATAAGGATGAGGTAGCGATGCCATCATTTGCAATCATCTGTATTGAAAATCTCAGAGAACATGGCTGGGACACGAGAACAATTTCAAATCTAGAGCAGCAGCCATCATTATAAATTCTACGAAGCACAATTCTACTCCAAATTAAAAAGCAGTCTGAATTGTGGTAGCAGCATGGAGAGTAAAATTGGACTCCATACAGTTTCCAATGGCTGTCGACTTTTGGAAGTACATTGCCAAGCCTTTCTTCCATGGCAGTTCTCAATGGATTCTAACAGCCAACTTTTCTACTAGTAGCTGAGTGTGTAATCATTTATACACTTGTACACTGAATAAAAGAAAGATAAGCATAAAATTGCAAGCTGGAAAGTGAAGTCCCTATGTTTTTGCCTTGAAAGTTGGAGCGAAAAGTATTCTTTATATGCTATCTATTGTTGCTGCTGCTGACCTATAGCGACCTTTGTCCAACAAAAAGAAACACCATCCAGCCCTGCGCCATCTTCACAAGGGTTTAGTCATGACGACAGTCCATCTCCTTGAGAAACTCCCTCTCTTTTGCTGCCCACATAATCTATTATAGTGTCTGAATGATCAGACTTACTCTCATCCGATGGGAAATCTGCTGCAAAGGATCCCTGACCACCGGATATAGATGTCAGATGCCATGATCATTACTTTCAAGAACTGCATTTCCTTCCATGGCTGTACCCAAAGAAGCCTGGCATTTCCTTCAAGATACTTTATAAGTCTGGTAGTTATATGCCTTATTTTCCATGCCGGTTTCTGGGTTGTTTTTTGTTCTTGTTATTTGCATGTTTATTTTACTTTTAATAGTTCTTAGCCCTTGTTTATTTTTCTACAAAGTATTAGTTATTTAATTTCACTCTCCTCAATTGGACAATTCTAATGTAGTTTTGTGCAAATTGATTCGGGGATCTGTGAGGTCGTCTTTTTCATTTTAAATTTTATTTTCACTGGCTACCTGCTTTGATGCTTTTTTCTCCTCCAGATTTACATTTTTTTCTTTAATAGTTTATTGTGCTTTAGGTGAACATGTCTTGGCCAGTGGTTTGTCCAATCAGTAGTTCATACAACAATGGTAAGCTTCATTGATGTCAAAGCCTGCAATGGGCCCACACTCTCCCCTCTTGCTCCACAGGTTCTGTGTTTCCTTTCATCTAGTTTCCCTGTCCCTCCCGAGTCTTCTGACCAATGCTTCTGGGTATAGGTTGCCCTGTTGGTCATGTGTCGCTGTTGTTCTGAGAGACACGGATTTTATGCTGTTCTATAGTCCCATCAGTTTTTTGTATGGACGAAGACCTCTAGGATGTCTTCAGTTCCAAGTTAAAAGACATCTTCAAGGCAATAAACTTGGTGGTTCTTTTTGTCTCTTTCTGCAGTAAGACTTGTCCTTCAAAAAAAAACCCAAAACATACTGAGCAGCACTTTCTATTATGATCATTTCCCAGGATATGTATAAATCAGCAGAGGCCACCAAGTAAAATTCTAAATTTGAAAAAATTGAGATAGTGTAAAGCAGATTTTCTAATCACATTATAAAACTAGAAATAAACAACAGAAAAAGAAGGGGGGATTAAATATGTAGGAAAAGAATGGCACCTTTCTTCAAAACCCGAGTATGAGAAAAAAATTCAAAATGCCATTTTTCCAATGTTTAGGATTGCACACATTTGTTATTAGACAGTGAAACGTCTAATAACCCCTGAGATATAGCAAAACCAGTATGTGTAGCTCAATTTGTACCCATGGATGCCGACAGAAGAAATAAGGAAGGAAGAAAACCCATTTCTACATCCTACATATAGAACAAATAGAAAAAGAGCAGCAAATAAGACCACAGGCCAGAGAAGAAAAGCCATAATAAGTATTTCCTATATTATCAAGCAGGCATTGTGGCCACATGTGCATGCACACTTATCCCCACAGAAGCTTGAGGATGCGCCGGTTGCTGCTGGGAGACACTGTCAAGTTGTCAAGTAGGTTCCAATTCCTAATAGTTCTACAGACAACAGACCACATATGGCCCGTCCTGTATGGCTGAGACCAAAGATTCAGTCACTGTACCAACCCAGCCCGTTGAAAGTTTTTTTTTCTCACTGATGTTTACTAATTATAATGTCTTTTTCCTGGGACTAGTCTCTTTTGAACTGTCCAAAGAACATGAAATGAAGTCTTGTTATCGCACTTCTGAGGATCATTTTGGCTGTACTTCTGAGAGAAATGTATTTTGTTCTTCTGGCCATTTAGAGTACATTCGGTTTTCTTTACTAAGAATAATTAAAATGCATCGTGGATAACTGTTCTCAAAAATAACTGTTCTCGAATCTATCCTGAGTCATACTTACCGTACAGTGCCGAGTGAAACTGCATCCGTGGGTCTTCGAGGCTGTAACTCTTTATAATAGAAAGAAAGTGTCACCTTTCTCTCATATTGTGGCTGGTGGTTTCTATCTTGGGGTTAACACCCCAAATTGTACCCTACTGCAGTGATGGATCAGCCTGAGAAATATAAAATAAGACCTACTTTTTCTAAATTCTTTTCCCATTGCTGTTTGCCTTCCATCACGTGGTAGCAGTGTGTTCAGATGTCATCGAGTCCATTCCCTACTCATAACCACCACCCCACCCACATCAGACAGAGGAACCCTTCAGCAGAGAGGGGTCTAGGCTTTCGCCTTTCCAGGAGCAGACTGCCAAGCCTATCTCCTGGGAAGTCGCTGGCTGGATTTGAACTGCCAACATTGTAGGTTACAACTGAGCACTTTACTCTTGTGATACAGGTTCCTCAATAAGGAATACCTAAAATCCAGTACCACAGCACCTCCAATTTAGCCTTGCAAAAAATGTGACATCAATTAAGTGGAACAAACTGAATGGCAATTGCACGCCGAGTCTATGGCCAAGCCTCTGGTGAGGATAATCAAGGACTTTTTCATCCCAACCTTTCATGTTCAGCTAATATCACACTCTGTGAAAAATAATTCTCCTTTGAAGAAAGATGTTCTTTGTCCTTTTTGCAGCCTAGCGATGATGACATTTTAAGAAATCTGATAAAAATTAGTTCTGCAGGTACTATCACTGTAAAGAAGCAAAAACTGTCTCTGATGGTAAACTTGAAAGACAGTCAAATGTCAGCTGGTCTGAATGACTTATTTAAAAATGTAAGAATTTGAGTCATTTCTAAACATCTCTTTTATGCTGATCATTACGCCTCTGTGCCCTAGAAGCACACTCCCAAAGTAGAGAAGCAGTTCTCATTCAAGAGAGTTCTTTATTCATAGGCCCATCCATTGACCTCCTCAGAAATAATGTCCTCCTCAGTACTTTCAGCCCACCCAAAGGGGGCCTCTCTGTTGTGAGGAGCTTGTCCCACAGGACCTGAACACCTGCATGTGGCCATGTAAACTTCAAAACCACACACAGGCAACATGTACTGTTGGTACTAACGAGTTTGAAACTGCTCTTTCATTCTTTGTTTTACTCCCAGGATTGTTAGTGTTTTTTACCCTTTATACAGTCCTGCTTTTCTTTGCTGTCAAAGATTTGGTCTTGTTTGACTCTACCATCAAGGCTCCTGGATGCAGTGGTCAAGAGATCAGATAGCACATTACATTGGCTGCCCTTCCAATTGACCAAGCGTGATGGTTTCTTGTAAAGGGGGCTAGAGTAGCGGCAAGGAGAAACCAGAGGCCTTTGATAACATGGATGGACACAGTCAGGAAAACTTTGGACTCCCATAGAATAAGAATGGTGAGGATGACTCAGGAACAGGCAGTGTTTCTCTCTGTTGTACATAAGGACAACTGACTCGATGGAACTTACCAGGAATGAACTTTTCTTTGCTGAGTCCCAAATGCATCTGTTACTTTCAGATTGAACAGGTTTTTGTGCAGGTCCCCAAACCCAATTCTATGCTCTGTTTCTTCATCATTGATTCTCCCTGGAACCCATTTTAATCAATTTTTCCTTCTCAATTAAAAAAAATACCTTGAACAGCAAAGCTCTGCAACAAATCTGACAGAATAATCTAGCTTCTCCTAGGATGATTTTTTTGCTCTTCTTATTTTTACCTTAAGAAAATGTATGTTGAAATAAATCAGTTCTGAAAAGGAAATTAATCTCTCTCTTCTAGAGTCAGTTACATTTTTAACCTTCCCTAGTCCTTAGCTAGGTTTTTAATTATATTTTTTATACAGAAAGGCCAAATACAAATTTTTCAGCCTCATTCTTTTTCATCAGATTTAAAGCTCAGTTAAATTGCTACGAATTCCATCATGTCTAAGTAGTGCTACATTAAGTCTACCTAGGATTAGGGATGGAATGTTTACCAAGTTGAAAAGTTGAAAGTATACTGATAGTTTTGAAAATTAGGCATACATTAAATACTCTTAATGTACAATGTGCTTAAAGGAACCTTAGAATCTGTTTTATAATTTGAATTTCACCACTGAGTTCATCTGTTTTGGAATTCTAATATTAATCATTATTTATTGGATTACTGTAATATAAGGCCCAACTGTATTTAATCTGCACATCTTTAGGAGAATAGCTTAGAGGACGAAAGATAGGAGTTTTATTTCAATTCTGCTCTGCTTGCAGAATAGACCAGAGCCTCATCTTTATTTTTTGCTTAGGATCACTTAGTCTTGATAATTATAAATGATCCAAAATCACTTGTTTTTTAAATGCTAGCTATATCTGTTATGACTTACACTGATAGAACTTAAAACAGAAAGATTTCATCTAGTTACAAACAATTTAGAAAAGCAATACTGAATGTATCACATGTTCACCCAATATGAAACATAATCATAACATAACATAATCCAAGACCAATGAAAGCAAGAAGACAGATGTTGATTTTGAAGCTTCCTAAATTCAAATATATAGATTAATGAAGGTCAGCAGGGGTTTCATAGCTGCTATACAATCTGTCACAATACCACACTTTATGGGCGCTTCTGGAAAACTCTACTGCACACTTATGAGAGAACAAGGAAGGAGATGATGCGTAGTACTACAAAAAGTTTCGTTTTGACTCCTAGAGACTTCCAAAAGGGTCTTGGCGATCCCTGAAGTGGTGCTGGGTGCCAGGTTGAGAACTTCTGTTTTAGAGTCAGATCATTCATTCCAATTAGAAAATAAAGTAAATGCACTTCCAATATTCTCCACTAACACAAAATATCAATTCTTCTTTCATCTTCCTTATTCAATGCCTGTGCATAGTTCACATGCATATGAGGTTATTGAAAATACCTCATGCCTTGCATCAGGTGTGGCGTAGTTCTTAAAATAACATCTCTGCTTTTCAACACTCTGTGCAGAAATTTGCCCAATGAAATGTGCCTTTTCTCTCTTGACTACTACATGAGCCTCTATTGTGGATCCAAGCAACACAAAATCCTTAACAACTTTAATGTTTTCCCATTTGTCATAATGTTACCAACTGGTCCGGCTATGAGGATTTTGATTTTCTTTACACTGAATTGTAGTCCATACTGAAAGTGACAATTCATGATCTTCATCAGCAAAGATCTCAAGTCTTTCTCCAGCAAGGTTTAGCGAGCAAGATTGTGTAAGCTGCATTGCACAGGTTGTTAATAGACCTTCATCCAACTCTGATGCCACATTTTTCCTCACATAATCCAGCTTCTCTGATTATTTTCTCAACATGCAGATTGAATATTTATTGCCAAAGGCTACAATCCCAAAGCACACCACTCCTGATTTTAAACCACACAACTTGTTTTGTCCACACACTGACTCTTAATCAATGTACACATTCCATATGCACACAAAGAAGAGTTCTGGGATTCCCATTCGTCTTGAGGTTGACCATAGTTTGTTATGATCCACATTTTGATTGATTTTGTACTGTCAATAAATCACAACTTTCTGGTATTCTCTGCTTTCAACAAAAATATATCTGGCATTAGCAATGACATCCTTTGTTCCAAAGTGTTCTTTTGAATCAGGCCTGAATTTCTGGCAGCTCTCTGTCAATGTACTATTGCAACCAATGTTGAATAATCTTTAGAAAAAAATTATTTACATGTGATTTTAATGATAGTATTCTATAATTTTTGCATTCTGTTTTGTCATATTTCTGTAGAATGGGTGCAAATATGAATCTATTCCAATCATTTGACAAAGTAGCTGACTTTGTAATGTCCTAACACAGACAAGCAAGTTCTTCTAGCACTTCTTCGGTTTGTTGAAATATTTCAATTGACATTCTTCTTTTTTGTTTTTGTTTTTTATTTACCCTAAGCATAACCCTAACTCAATTGGCATGTTGTCAATCCCTAGAGCCTTGTATTTAGCTAATGACTTCAATGAAGCTTAAACTGCTGACTTTGGAACCATTGGTTCTTGTTCATATGCTACCTCTTAAAATGATGGAATGTCAACTAGTTCCTGTTGATAAAGTTATTGTGTATTATTACTTCCATTTTAAGTGATTCCTGTATCATTCAATATCTTGCCTATGTCATCTTTCAATATTGCAACTCAAAGATCGAATGATTTCTTTAGTTCTCTCAGTTTATGATATGCCGAGTGTGCTTCTCTTTTTGGTGTCCTAATGCTAGAGCTCGGTACATTTCATTATAATATTCTACTTACACAGCTCTGAGAGGCTTCCACCACCACTGATATATAAGACTTTGCACCCACTGGCCTGTGATTTTCCTGCACTCTGAAATAGAGCTTGTGGCTGCATGAATTTAAAGAGGGACCTATGGACTAGTATTGGACAGAGGGATTTGAGTTGAACTGGGCTAGAATGGTTTCTCCATAAATCATTACTTCTATAAATCCTTACTTCTTGATATAAAAGTCTCTCTTATACATCTCTGAGTGCTGGATTTATTTCTCTCATAAACCCAGCCTCACACACTACTCTATGGTTAAGAACATGTTTCAGAGTCTCTTCTGCCATTCACGTGGAATTTTTCCTTGTCTTTTAAATGACCTTTTATTTTTTTTTCATGATGTTCTTGATGTCCCCATTAGGTCTTCGGTCATTAGAATTCAGTGTGTCAACACTGTTCTTCAGATGTTCTTGAAATTCAGGTTTGGTAGACTTAAGGTCATATTTTGGCTTTAAGGAACTTGTTTGAATTTTCTTTTGCTGAACTTACATAAGAGCAATTGATAGTCTGTTTCATAGTCCCATGCATGGTTTAGCTGCTTATGTTGAACTTCTCCACAGTTTCTTTTCACAGTATAGTGATTTGATCTGTGTATTCCCTCTGGAGGAATCCACATGTATTGCCACATTTTAATGATTTTAAAATAGTATTTGCTATGAAGAAGTCATTGGTCTTAGGAAAATCAATCTTGTGATCTCAAAGTTCATTTCTAGCACCCAAACCTTTCTGTTTTCAACATTTGCATACCATCATTAATAAGTATCAATGAATCATAATGGCATGTTCAACCAACATCTGATGGAAGGCACTAGTAACATTCTTCCAGTGATTGCTGTAGCATGGGGGAATACTCCTAACTCAATTTGCTTCACCTCAACTCACTGCTGTCTAGCCAATGTGTCTCCTAGTGATCCTATAGGATAAGGTATAACTGCTCTGTGTTTCTCTGCAGCTGTGAACTCTTTATGGAAGTAGAAAGCCCCATCTTTATCAAGCAGAGAGGCTGATGGTTTGAAACTACTGACTTCTGACTTCACAAATACAAGACTAAAGCATAGCACACCATGTCACCAGGATTCCTGTGCTAAAGCTCCTACAGGATGCATTAGGAAAATTAGATGTCTTTTCTTCTTTCTCCCTACCCTGGCAAATGCTATGCTGCCTTAAAGAATGTCACTTTTGCCACTTTTTAATTCTGAAAATAAAATCACCCTCTCTTCTTTTCTCTGCTAATAACTAAATTCTAAAAGTATCTACTAGCAAATCAGTTGCCCCTTAAGTTCACTCTAACATTACTACTCATTCTATAAAGTTTCCAGACAAGATATCTGCACTAACTCCCCAAAGCCTTAATATAATTTGGGCTAAGCAAGTAGAGTGCTAAGTTGAATGTTGTAATGTAATAGATAACATTTGGAGGGCCTGAGATTTCTGTATAAACTTTCACACCAGATCTAATTTGAAGTACTACTTATATAGCCAGGAGCATTCTGAAACACAGAACAGTGGATTAACAAAATTTTTTTAAAGTCGGGATGTCTTTTCTTCTCCCAAAGACAGTTTTTAAGATATTAGCTTCAATTGTCAAACATTATGGTCTCTTCCTTTCTTTTGAACTGCTCATCTGTCCTTCTTTTCACATCTTCTATTCATCCGTTACTCTTCTCTCCCCTTCCGTGCCATCCTCCTGGTCCACATCAGCATCCAGTGAGTGCTGTGCTAGGAAGAATGAGTGCATTGTGCATTTCCTCTAAGTCAGCTGTTTCCCAGAGATTTTTGAGAAAACAAGTGGGCTTTCTAGGAAGTGAAGATGACTTTCCTTTGTAGAAGAAAATGTGTAGACATGTGTCTGTGGAGTTTTGGATCAAGTAGATTATTTAGATATAAGGATTGCATTTATAATTGACTATAAAAAAATCTTTTAATTCACTTACCTAAATCGGAACCTTTCTCTGGACCTTGGGTGGCTCGATTGATTGAGGACTGTACTCAAAACCAAAAGGCTGGTCGTTCAAACCCACCAAAAGCTGCATCCAAGCAGGCCCCATGATCTGCTTCACGACAACTAATAACAACAGCAGTGGACTTTCCTGCATATTTGCCTAATCTGAGTCATTACCTTTGGAGACATACCCATGTGATAAATGGCAGCTCCATTTAAATGGAAGATAGAACGTTTCCTGATTGCTTTACTTTAATACATTCCAACTCACCACTCAACCATCCTCTCTAAACATGGGAGTAGTTCCCAAAAAATGTATTATGAAAAGAGAAAACAAAGCTCAGCCATCAGCAGTTTGAAGTCGGCAGCCTAAAGTTTGGAAATGGGCACTAATGCATAGAAGTGAGAGCTTGTCTTACAGAGTCTCCTGTTTTCTCTTCAGCATATTTGCAATGTGTGCAGAGGATTTGCAAAAGAGAAACCAGCATATTTTGATTAATCACCCAAAATATAAGCGACGACAGTGTGCCAGAGGAAAACTGAATATATGAAACATTCAAAATGTGTCATGAAAAAAAGCAAATATTGATGTATTCTCAATATTCTCTGCACGTCTAGATTTTGAATGAACATTTTTTTTCTTGTCAGTGATTCAGAATTTCAACCACTCCTGTTGATCAACGAGGGAAAAGCAAGCCAACAGGGAGAAAGCTTTATTTTCAGGTTGAAGGCATGAAATAAGCACGAAGAAGACAATTGCACACCTGTTTTCAAGAGTAAAAAGGCATCTCAAATCTGCTTTGCTTTTGAAAATTTGGCCAAGGAGTGTATTTCAAAGGCCCAATAGCCCATAACATTATTCCCAGGGCTCTATGCTCTTTGCCTAATTGGGCTTCTACACATTTGCATAAGCATGGTAGTTCATGATTAATGCATAAGATCCAGCATGGAGCCCTATATCAATTCATTTGGGGAGAGTTTCCCCCCACAGAAAACAATTATTGTACCTAAAATATAATCCATCATATTAGTAGGTATGACTGAGGTGTAGGAGATCAGGCTGCATAAATGCCATGATAACACCATTACAGATTCATCAACCTCTTCTGTGCAAGGAAGACGCTTCACTGTCAGATGCCTGCAGCATTGCCATCATGGGACCGTCTCTGGATGCCGGGAAAGGTTTGTTTATAGAAGGAAGTCTCAAATCCTCATCTTTTCCATTAATTGTTCCAAATCCCGAATAAACACAAGGATTATTAAAATCACTACCGTCGATGGCTTTGGGATAACAAAATAAATGACAGCTCCCATCCTTGTCATTAGCATCGGTGCCTCCCAGAAAAAGAATTCCACAAAGGTGAGGGGAAGGTTGGTCGCTGGTGCTAAAATGTGTTGAACTTAAGAACAAAATCAGTTCCAGCTGAGGACTGCCACAAAATTAAGGAGTACAACTCTTGGGGTGAGGCCAGGTGTTCCAGGTAATGTTCCTTGTACCTTCCCTGCTGGCTGCGTTGCTTAATTAGGCAGCAAGCCATTCTCCATTATGGGAGCGGGGACTTGGATTCCACCAGTAGAGCTCAGTGCTGAACACAAGCAGAAAGTTCTGAGGTGACTTTTGTCCTGAAGTGTTGAAAAGGAAATATATACTTGCAAAAAACTGACCTATTTGGAATCCTATGACATTACAAGCAGTACTTTTAAGCCTCCATTTTCCCATGGCATATACCAAAGCTGGCTTCTTACAAGAGATGTGCATTTTTCCAAGTATTTTGTTATTTTCTGGCTGGGTGAGTGTGTGCCTCTGCGTGTGCTTCTGCCAATTTGAAAGAAAAAAAATATATACATATCTTTTGTGACTTTTTTCCTACTCTCTAATATTTCATGACATTTTCCCACAATAATATATTTATACTTATTTCGTTCTCTTTACTACTGTCATATTATCATGTTGGATGGATCACCCAGACACAGAAACTAGCACTCAGGTTTCTATCATTATAAGCAGAAGTTCTGTTGGATTGTTGATACTTTAAGCACAAAATCCTTTTCTTGGCCTCTGCCCTATCTCTGGAATTTAACACAAAGAATGAGACATTATGAGAGATCAATAAGTATTTAGTTTATGCAACTGAAACCTGTAGGAAAATTTTCCAAGTATGGTCTTTCTTCATGGTATATTATCAATCAATTAACATCAAGTTAATTTTTATTCATAGCCACTCATTGGGACAGAGTTGAACTGCTCCTTGGCGTTCTCAGACTATGAAGCTTTGTTTATAGCAAACAGCCTCATCTTTCTCCCAACAAGGAGCTGGGAGTTTTGAACCGACAATCTTGGAGTTAGCAGTCCAATGCTTAATGCTTAATCTATTGTGCCATTCTTGCTTCTTTGATATGCTATATCAATTTAAATTTTCATATAAATCATCTTATTTATTTACCTTTCAAAAGGATTATATCTCATTATACTCACAATTTTTTACTTGCTGTATTCTATTTATCCAAGAATAGAATTGCAGATTTATTTAATTTCTCCCAATATGATTGACAAGAAAATGTGCTTCATTGTTTTAAATTATAATTAATTAATTTAAAGCAATTTGGGGAGCATTTCTAAAATTAGTAAACATTTGGGTTTCTGTTTCTCTGCCAATTTTTCTGTTGGCTATTTATTATCCTTTATCACATTGGTCTCAATGGACATTTTAATATAGTTAGAATTCAATTGTTTGCTTGACCCACAGTTTACAAATATATTTTGCTCACTGTGATATTTGCCTTTCAACTCTAGATAGATAGATATTTATCTTGTCTAACAGAACATTTTTAATATTTATAGGCAAATATAAATGATATTAGTTGTTTTCCTTCTTGGTTTGGGGGTTTTATATTTATTCTTAGAGAAAACTTTCTTCATTCCAAAACCCATTTCATCATGTATGTTTCTAGCATTTATCATTTTCACTTCTGTATGAGTCTTACTGTGAATTTAGTTCAATATAATTATAGGGAGGGGTTTGGCTTCATTTAAATTTATTTCATGTAAGTAGCTAGTGGTTCTATTACCATTTGTTAGGAAACGTACTACCAAGTATTTGAAATTTCACTGCATTACACATTAAAGTCTCATAGGTAGTCGAGTCTCTCTTGAACTTTTTGTTCTGCTTTTATATCAGTGCGTCTATTCCTGCATCAGTGCCATGCTGTTCTAACTACTGTCACATTCAGGGTACATTTTATTTCTGCAGGCAGGCAACCCACCCACACTGCTTTTCTTATTTTCTCTGTAATCTCCTAAATTTATATTTTGAAATTAATCAAAATATGCAAACTAATATACAACAGTGTCATTTTGAAGGGCAGGTATAGTTTTAGTAAATACATTTACTAAGTATCTTGGTAATGTTAGAACTTCTAATCATAGAGCAAAATAGGTTTATTTATGAAGATTCTGCAAAATTAGGGGGATTTATTTTGCTTTTTTATTGCTTTTGTGACTTAGGTTTTTATTATTTTGCACATGTTATAGTTTTAAAGAGATAACCTAATTATTTTATAAATCAATTTTACAGCCAGTCAAATTTTTTAAAGATCCATAATGCTTCTAATAGTTTTCAGTTAATTGTTTGGGCTATGAAAGTACACCACCATAAAACAAACTTGTTTTTCCGCTTCAAAATTTATACCTGACTATTACATTGCATTGTCTCTTTTGACATGTTAATATGATAAAATATTTGGGGATGGGCCCACAGTTACTCATGATTTATTACTTTTCCATTATTCATTATGGTCTGTCTTTATTTAACTATTTTATATTACATTTTATTTTGAACTTCTACAATGACACTCAAAAAAACTGGGTTGTCATTCTATTGCTCTTCTAATGCTCTTTATCAAATCATATAAACAATTTAAGTGGGCTACAAATTAAAAAAATAATTTGTCAGCTTTGCTTCTGTATCGAGGAGGGTATAAAGACAAGAGAAAAACCACTCAGGATATTTCAAGCAGAGAGAGATTTGGAACAGGACATTAGGTTTCAAGAGTTTGGGATTGACTGGAAAAGCAAAACGAGGGAAACTGGTTGTACTCAAAATCGAGACTAACAGGAAGCAGCTGCAGTCACTGACGGAGACATAGTCATACATGTGTTGCAGGTGCCACTGCCTCTGGATGCCACATTACTGCCACCCAGCAGGAGTTCTGGGTCCATCTCAAACCACTGCTGACCCTCCCACCAAATTCACAGCTGCAAGGTTCTCCTTTTCTGGTCTTGTCTTGGTACCTTCAATTAGCAGAACTAACCTAAACCTTATTGGCAAAAGTCCTATTTTCTGATCGTTGGAACCTAGAGGAAAACACAGATGGCCAGATAAAGGGCTAGGTACCACGGTATAGTACCTAGCAGACTGTTTCTTCAACTGTCTGGGAGTATTTAGGTAACATTGAAAGTAATCAACTCCTTCAAAATTTGCAAATAACTAATTATAAAACCATCTGGCCTGCTGCTTTTGTGGGGAATTTAATGTTATTCTGAGTTTCTTCACACAGATTTTCTCTCTTCTCCCACGTGAAATTCAGCAAATCACATTTTCTTAGGAAATCACCATTTTGTTAGATGTTTCAATGTATTTGAATATACTTGTACAACGCACTACTTCAATATCTATTTTGTATTTCTCAGAATCACTGGTTTGCATTACTTTTCACATTTGGGGCATAGACAGAATAAATGACCCTCGAAATTGTCCATATTGTGACCCCCACAGGGGTGACGAGGAGATGCTAGGTGGCAAACAGGGTGTTGCAGGCATGGTTACGGGAACACAGCTTGATTGAGGACTTTCGCTGGAAGATCTTGGTGCACCTAAGGAAATCAGCAAGCACAACTCAATCCAGCCAATTCGGACTCCTCGGATGGTCTTTAGTAAGCAGATCATCAGCTCTGTGTTCTGAGGTTCTAGTGTTCCTGCAGAAAATACAAGCTACACATTCACCATTTCTCTCTCATTGAATTTAGATTGGGCTTATCATTGGAACACATCTCCTCTAGTATAATTCATATACAAAGAGGGAGACAATGGAAGCATCTCTACTTCTGCCCTGAAGTCCACGTGAGCCCCGAACCAGTGGCCATATTGCTGACGAGTCATAGCGACCTCCCGTGCGTTGGGGTGGAATTCCACCCCATGGCTTCAGAAATGGCTGACTTTGGGGAAGTAAATCGCCAGGCCTTTCTTCCACGGCCCTTCTGGGTGGACTCAAGCCTCCTACTTCTTATTAGTAGTCAATACTTGAACTGTGTTCAGGACTCTGGCTCTAGTTATAGTCTATCCCTCAGTGGAGAAGCCATGATATCTGCGGTTCTCCTCTTTAGGGGCGCAAAGACCCTGTCACAGGAATTGCCCAATACTGAACAGTAACAAAATGGCAGTTTTGAAGTAGCAACAAGAATAATTTTATAGTGGGGGGGAAGGGTCACCACAACATAAGGAACTATATTAAAGAATTGTGGCCTTAGAAAGGTTGAGAACCACTGCATTGGAAGCAGATGAAAAGTACATTCATATCCATAAAATATGAACAAATATTATATAATCCCACTTTCCTTCTTATTACTTAGTTATAATTTTAGCCTGTTACTAGCAATGTGAACCTCAGCTAGTCATTTTCCTCGACCTCCTTATTGACATTATGAGTAAAATATTCACGTTTAAGTATAAAATGAACCAAAGCATATTAGAGTTGTGAAAATAACTGATATGTACTTAGTGCTATACAAGTGTTACTTTACTATGTGAGTCATAAGGAAAAGGACCTTTTTTAAAATTTTAATTAGTAATTAAAACATATATCTTTTCATTCCATAGGTCAATCATATCAAACAGTATTGTACAATTGCTATCAGAATCAGTTTCCAAATATTCTTTTCCTTCTTGGACTCCTTAACACAGTCTCCTCCTTCCCCCCTCCATCCATCCCCCTTCCATTGTACCTGTCTCCCCACAGAAACCTTTACTCTACTGGCTGTCTCTAAAGGTTCATCAATCCTGTATTTCATATGCCGAAAAACACATAACACAATTTCAAGAGGGTGATAATGAGATAACAGCTCCAATGAGATAACACATTTGAGAAAAGCCCTAATATGAACAAGCTAAACCAAACAAAACAAAAATACAGAAAATGTTGAAAACCAGATCAGGTCCACGATGTATCAGAAGTGGAATCAACTGACAAGATGATAACTGTTCAAGTCAGATGTATTCCTTTGATCATCTACAGTCAGCACTCTACTTAGTAACTACTTTCCTCCCACGCCTCTATTATGAATAGTGGGAGGTCTCCAGATGCTTATTTCTTTTTTGGTTCCATAAATGTATCCTGGGCTTCTACTGTCATTGCAAACCTTTTGTAAACCAGATTCTCACAATTTAGCCTCCGTTACTATTCTCTCCTTTGACTTGGAATTTGTGGTCCTTCCATGACTGATGATGGTGTGCTTCTTCCTTGCAGACTTAGTTGATATCTCACTTGGATGACTGCTTGTTTGGTGATAAGTCATTAAGACCCCAGATGCTATTTTATCTTATAGCCGGGCACCATCTAATTCCTTCACCAGAGATTGCCATGGCACCTTCATCGTCTGTGTTCCCTTCCTCAGGGTGAATAATGAACAGATCAATGAAGTAAGAACTAATTGTTCTCAAATTGGAGTGAGGATTTTGTTCAAGCCCCAAACTCATTCTTCCTGGATCTATGTTTTGTTTATTGCTGCTTTTAAAAATCTGCCTTTAGTCCCCTTTCACAACCTCCTTGTTCATTTATGGCAGAGGATCATATCAATCTTCCCCCTGAGACACAATAATCCTTTGTTAATACAATCAGTGATTATCCCCTAGTACCAATTTTTAAAGTCCTGTTGAGAGAGGGGTATTGGGCCAATGTAGGCCAGCTCCATATCACAATATCTAAGTAAGTCACTTGTGCACACTATGTTCACAAACAATGGGGGTTAGTTGTCAAGGAAATTTCACAAGAATGATATTGAGAATGACCTTCACAGGTTTGGGGGAATACTACCTATCTTAGTATAGCACATAGGGTATTGATATAGCAAGGTGATGTTTGTTCAACAATCTTGGTAGAGCTGTCTCTTACTTCCTCAGACACCATGATGTTTTCCAACTTAAACCCTTGGGTTACAAGTGTGTCTGAGGTAGAGTTCAATTCGCCCAGTGAAGTTTCCACATCGGGTTTCACTGATGGAGCCTTTGGAGGATGCTGTGCACCTTGATGATCCAGGATTAAAAAACAAGGACCTTTATTCGTGTCTTTTCTTGTAATGAATCTATCTCCAATGCCAAAAACAATGCCTTCTGGTATAGACTAGGAGTTTAGAAATATTTACAGAATCAACGGGTGGACAGAATATATTGGCACACCTTTGTGCATAGTCATCTGCTATTTTGATTAATGAGAGATATTGGGGTGCTCGCTTTCAAATGTAATGGAAGGCTCTGCGGGCCCCGCTTTCAGTGTGACAGGTCAGGAGTCCCAAGGCAGCCAGGAAAAAGGAGTAGATAGGAATGTGTCAAGGGTAAGAGTAAGCACTGACTTTTTAAATTTGAAGTGCCCTGGTACATGGGGAGACAGGAAGGCCAGAAGAACAGAACAGAACTTCCCTTTACTGGGGAGCTTCTGCACGTTCTGCCAAACGTCCAAAATAAGCACCAGCAGTGACCCGAGGCAGAGCAGAGTCAGCACACTGAGTGAGAAGGGGACTGGAAAGGAATCCGTGTCCCTGCCAAGTAGGAAGAGGGTCCAAACAAAGCAGGACATCTGGAATTGCCTTAGGGAACCATAAGGCTAGATCTTGGCACCTTGGTCTTCTCTCCCCTTACCTCGGGAAACCAGCCAGCTCCTCCCACCTGTACCCCAGTTGCTCAGCGTGGATCGGGGTCTTTTTCCTTGGACTCAAGTCCCTACCAGGCTATATCATTCTTCACAGGGAAACCCCACCTTTCCTAAATCTTCTTAAACTGTAATTTTTCCATTTTTTGGTCCTCTTCAGAGGTTGAGATAAAAGTTTTATACAGGATATGAAATAGGTGTAAATGAAAAAAAAGGTTCCCTGGTTATGGGCAGGATGTTACAAAGGAATCTATTTCTACTGAGTTGGTGCACATTAGTAAGGAAAAGAAAAAAAAAGTGGCAGAGGGGAAGCTGGTGGGGGTGAGAGTGGGGCGGGGTGAGATAGAGCTTGAACACAGACTAAAAGAAATGATTCTAGTTAAGGGAGTTCTTTTGAGTCCCCAAATCTCACCACACTGGTGGTAATCCTGAAGTCTTAAAGAAGATCACAGGCTGAGCCCTGGTGGCGTAGTGGTTGTGCGCGGGACTGCGGCCCACTGGGACGGAGGTTCAATTCCAGCAGTGGGGCTGGGCCTCCTCCTCCCACCGCCGGAGAGCGGTGATGCCCCCCAAAAAAAGGAAAAAAAAAAGAAGATCACCCTGCATCTGGCATATATGATCTGGAGCAAAGAGAAAGAGACTCGGAAGGCAGAACCTAGCCTAGACGACCATTTGGTTGATGCGCCCTGAAAATAAAAACCATCCCCTTTAGCAAATTTGACAATGAATAGCCTAGAAAGAGTATGCACCACCAGAGACTGTTTATTCTCTTACGACATAAAAAAGAAAAATAAACCCATCTGTCCAATGGACAACGCTTACGTAGAATCTGGTGGTTATGAATGAGCACTATTGGCCGGGTTTGGACTCATGAAAGACAATGCAGCTAAATTGGTTGCTGCAGCTCCTAAGCCTGAGAGCAAAGATTGTTGCTGAGACGCTCACATTACCTCATTCCCACAGTCCAAAATGGATTAGGCGCATTTGCCTGAAAACAAGAACATTATCTCCCTAGGGCAGAATTCTACCTCAAAGACAATCAGGCCCTGTAGAGGCGAGGATCACCACAAACATATAAGAGAAAGATCAGACTCAGTGGGGACCACTTCTAATCCTCACAAGAACCCTGTGAAGTATTATCATCTCCATTTTTCAGAAAAGGAAACTTCAGCTCAGAAAGTTTTCTACAACCCGGATGCACAATTTACTGGCTGATGGTGCCACATCCAACAGCTATCTATAAACAAGGTAGCCTCGTAGTCCACCTCCTACCTAATCCAGAGGATGTCAGAATAAAGCCAGCCAGCTCCGGTTTAAAACACTTGGAAAATTACAAGTGCCTTTTGCCTACGACAAGTATTATTTTTTGTGATTTTTTTTTCCTTAGACGGGAATAGATATTAAAATCTTGGTCCTGTGCAAAATTGTTCTTAATTTGAGAAGTTGTTCAACCCCATTTTAGCCCCAGGATTCTGTGCTCTTATGTAGGAAGAGAAACATGAAATATAGTCATGCAAGAGGCTATTTCTTTAATTTTCTGGATTGTCACATTCATTCAGCATAACATTTTCTACAGAAAGTCAATTTTGGAAAGTTCTAAACTTAATTAGATCTTGCAGTTTTGTGATCTTCATTACAATTATCAAATACGGAGGAGCTAATAAAGGTTCAACCTCTGGGCTGCAGAATAACCTAATCTACTCATACCTCAGTGATGTCCTGAATTAAAACTGGTCACTTATGAACTCCAGTGAACCTGCCACCAACGGTAGTCAGCAAATTGTCACACAAATCTGAGCCTGGATCAGACCAAGATGAGTACATGCTATGTAAAATAATTCAATAAAGTGTATCAATAATACACGGGTAATTCAGATGAGACATACACTGGTGTAGCAAGTCTAATTAAGAGCATTTCTATGATAAACTGAATGCTTATCTTCTGTACCATCCAATTATTCATTTGCGTCTATTGTCCGTAGAACAATGAGCAGTGAGCACTTTCCTTATTAGCACTCTTTCTTCATGATATTTTCAACCAAATAATGCATATCAACATTTTAATGTGCCAAAAAGTGTTTGAATATAAAGATATGTTTCTTTCTGTAGATTCTGTTGGAGACAGAGTGGTGAATTTCAGATCATTCACCTTTTACAGGAGTTTTTATTTTGTTTTAAGATTTCTGCCTACACTTTTCAGAGGTATTTCTGTGGGTTTAGGGGGACAAATAGTATCTTATGAATATATCATAACATTAGAGAACCATAATTTTGACAGTACTAGAAACTTCATTTGCTCCTTCAGGTTCCCAGAGTCTAACAGCTTGAACTGGACTCCGCTTTGCCGTTGAATACAGGATGAACACTAAAGTCCCAAAGAAACCCATTGCTGTTGAGTGGACTCTGACTCTTGGAGACACCATGTGGTGCCCTGCAGAGTCAATCAGCACGCCGGCACAGCCAGGATGCTCGGCAGAAGCTGGTGGCCAGGCCTGTCTGCCTCTGGGTGCATCTCTCCCTGGCATTGAGCTGATTCCAACCCACAGTAACCCTGGTGGTTTTGAACTGCTGACCTTTCAAGCAGCAACCCAATAGGCAACCACGACCACACCATGGTGGATTCTAAAGGGCAGCTTTCCAGTTCATAGTACAGAATAAAGCATTCACACCAGCAAGTGACCTTTAAGAATCCAATAGGCAACTCCAGAGAAAATTTCTCATTTAAGTGTATTAATGTACATTGATGGAATCTCTCTCTCTCTCTCTCTCTCTCTCTCTCTCTCTCTCTCTCACACACACACACACACACACACACACACACACACTCCCCTGTGGGAGAAGGGGGTAGGGGAAAAAACCCACAATCATTTCTCCTTGGGAAATAATATTGTGGAATAGCTCTTCTTTTAATCCCTTGTATTGCTAAGTACTCCTTTTCTAGCAAGTAAACTGAAATTTCCTTCATAGCAGACTAGGAAGATCAACCAGAGGTAACTCCTTACTATGCTGCTTCTTTGTGGCTGAAGTGAGAGAAAGAGGTTAAAAAGTCTTGAGTGTGAGCGTGATGGCATTCTCCTCTGTGGATAGATGCAAGCATTAGTCTGCAGTATTGTGTGAAACCATGAAAATAATGATCATTGGTTTTGTGTTATTTGTATTTGCCTGTTTCTCTGCTTGTTTGTGGAAAACAGTCATTTGTACTGGGGAGAGTTATTGGGAGAGTGCTTGCTGGATCAAAAGAGAGGAGGAACTGCTGAAAAGGCTGCACCCCAGGAAACGTCCTCAAATGCTGACCACAACAGTACTGTTTTGGGGTACCAGAAGCAAAGTGGATCTCAGATCAAGTGGAGGACTATTTCACCTTCCCACTTGAAGTCCATCTGCATACAATACCGAGATGTATTAAAAGAAAGAGATAAAATATCCTGCCCCAGACACCGGTCATTATAGGAACACAATAACCAGAAAGAACAAATTCACTGCCACAGAGTCAACACTGACTCACAGAGACCTCCTGTGGGTTTGTGGGACTATAAGTGCTTGGAGTCACAGCCGGTCCATTCTTCCTTCTGAGGACCTGCTAGTGGATTCAAACTGCAGACCATGTGAACCACAGCCCGACTCATAGCTGCTATACCACCAGAACTCCTTAAGAACACAATAGCATTGGGAGGGGGGGGGGGGAGAGAACCAAACCTAAAGTTTCAGTCAAGTCTACTATATGTTAATTATGTGCCAATAAAGCTGTTGGAAAAGAAAAGGACAGAAACCTAAAGTTCTCCCAGCTCTGAGAAAAAAAAAAGAATTTTGGCCAAAGAAAGACTTAATAGAAGGGAAAGCACTGACCAATCGGATAGTGACTCTCATCCATTGACATTGGTCTTTTTGCAAATATGGAAGAACTGATATAAAGACTCCCATCAATGAGGAGAAAATCTTTGTTGGTAAGAAGTGATAAAATCAGATATTAATCCTACTGAGATCTTAAGTTGTGCATAAGCACTGCAATTTAGTTTTCACTATATTGAATAATCATAAATTTATTTCCTCTCTGGTTTCAAACCCTATTTTCTAATGTCTTTTAAACTTTTTTGAATAAATTCTAAAAAATATCTGGTAGATCAGATCAAAATTGAACTTACAGCTGTTTTTGCAGCATCTAATTTTTCTCTCAAAATTTGTCTTTCATGGTGGAGTTTACATTCTTCTCAGATAGTGGGGCTTCCATTCATTTAAAGGAAGAATGAAAAGAGAAAACGGATTGAAATGGGATGTGATGGTCACCAAGGGGGTTTAAATGAATGAGTTGAAACAAAATGTGTCTAAATTACTGAATATATAATTTCTCTGTAGACTTTTCATTCAAGCACGACAAAACATTTCTTTTTTTTCAAAACATTTCAACAGATAAATAAATAAAAGTGTTTGTCTTCCTTAAAATAAGCTCACTGGTCATTTTATAGTATTCAGTTAAACTAATCTGTTACAGCCCCTTAAATTAAAATTAAAGTTTTCTCTCTGACTGCAAAGAATGTTCTCTCCTTCTCAATCTATGTCATAAAAAAGATGTGATTCTCCCAAAGAGCAAGTCAGGAATTTGCCTTCAGCTTCTGGAAGATAGCCTCGGGACCCTTCAAATGTTATGCTTGATAGCAGTCATTGTTTTGCCCGGGGCTTTCAGTCATACTGTATAGTCCAATATGAGATTAACTGAGGAGGCTGGTGCTGAACAGACCATATAGTCTTAATGTAGAGCAGGCCAATGCCAGAAAGAACAACCGTGTAACCAAAGTGGATGATATTAGGTCTTGTAATAGCTGTCCACCCGGGAACTGAGAACCATGATGGGTGATCAAGCAATCATAGTTCATGAATAAAAATTTCAAACACAGATGCTCTGGTTGGCTTCCTGGGTCGGCAATATTCCTTGCGCATTATCACTTATTAAAGTTCTGGTAGTTCCAAAATTCATGCCAACTTGGAGAAATATAAAGGTGTGTGAGGTGGTAACCAACCTGCCAATAAGCCTGATGGGACCTCCTTATGGGTGTGGCTCTCTCAAAGGAGAGGGTCTGGAAATGCCCCCCCTCTCTCTACCTTCACCTTCCCGCTGGTTGGCTCTCGTTGCTGCCAGAACCCTGGATATATATCTCCCACCATTGGATCTACAAGATTTTACACCCACCGGCCAGTGATCTTCCTGAACTCTGCTTCTTTTTTGTGACTGCTGGAGTCTGAAGATGGGCTTATGGACAAGTGTCAGATTTCTGGACTTGAGTTGGACTGGACGTGGATATTTTCCTGGTATATAAGGCTTTTTGACTTAAAGCACCATACTTACACACATTTGAGTGTCTCTGGACAATCTTGCCTGACACAAAGGTGAAAAAACATAATGTATCTGGAGTTCATGGGCAGACAAAGATAGATGCTCCACATTTAATATTCCTTGATTCTTCCCTATGTTCAAAACCTACATCTCTTTCCTGTGGATAACCATTTCTGAGCATAAAGTGCATTTTAGAGTTTTGCGAGCCCTTTTAAGGAATAGCTTGCAGAATCCTTTAAACTTACAAGTGATGTCAGAAATAAGGGTAGTCTTGAAAAATGGTTCCCCTAATTTATTCATGGAATTGCTATGAGTTGGAACCAAATAAATCATCCTAAACTCTTTGTATTACCCGAACCCATTCTTTTTTAAGACTTCACTTTAAAATTCTACTCCTTCAATACCAATTCTAAGAGCCAATCCATGACTGGGCTGCAAAAACCTCCTCCTTTTCCTCTTTGCTCTTCAGATTGTGTGTGAGCATATGTTTCCTGAGGAGGGCAATGTGCAAGTCAGCCATGAGGCACTTCCTTCTGCTTGGGGACTCTCATTTATCCTGTTTTTGTCCCTGCAACTAAATTATAAGTATCATCACAGGTTGTGATTTATACATCTTTGTTTGCAGTCTTAGTTACTTTAATTTATTATGCATAAAGATAATCCAACGACCCCAGGCTATTAGACACTCGAGTCCTAACTGAAGATTGGAGATTGGAAACACAAACTGCTGCACCAAAGAAAGGTGTGGCTGTCTGCTTCCCTACAGGGTAACCACTGTGGAAAGCTCTATTCTGTCTAGAGGGTCCCACTGTCCCGTGTCACAGCTACTGCTCTGAGGTGCCATAGACTTCGTTCCATAGCAATTCCATGCATAACAGAATGAAAAACTATCCAGTCCTGTGCCAGCCTCACAAAGGGCAGTTACGTTTCAGGCTATTGTTGTAGCCACTGTGCCAATCCAGCTCATTGAGGGGCTTCCTCTTTTTCACCAAACTTCTACTTTGCCAAACATAGTGCCCCTTTTCAGGGACCCTTCTCTCCTGTTGCCATGTGCCAAGCACATGGGACAAAGTTTCTGGACATCCCAGCTACCAAGGCGATTCCTCAAAGATAGATTGATGTGTTCTGCTCACAGTCTAGGGTAATTGGGATATTCCTTGGCAACACGACAGTTCAGACACACCAATTCTTCCGAGGTCTTCTTTACTCATTTCTTTCCTTCTTATTCACTATGAGTTCATAATCCATTCTAGGGCTATAGGCTTTGTTTCGGGTTTGCAGTACATTCACTGAATGTATAAATTTTTAAATCACATTCAAGCCTCCAAATAAAAGAAGATGGTAGACTCCTTATGCAAGGGCTAGAAAACAATACTTACTCTTGATCGAGTGCCTCTTAAAAGTTAGAATCTTTTCATAAGTGATCTCTAAGGTTTACGAAGATTTATTAAGTTGAAATTTCAATAGTCATCGATGTATTACCCTAGGTCATTCTGCTGGTAAGTTGAAAACTGGTTCTCAGTTTTAAGGCTGGCTGCCTCTGGAGACCAGAAACCTCCTCAACCACGGAGAGGCTTCTGCTTCTGCAGTAGTCATTGTGACCGTGTCCTTTACAGGTGAATCAAAAGAAATATGTCTTAACAGCCACCAAAAAAAGTTATGTTCATCCACCTATTTCTGTTCTTTCTCTTTCCTTAAAAAATATACTTCCTTAGCTAAGATTCCAATGAGATTTATACATTGTAGAAAAGTGTAAGTCACCGAACAATAAATAGCAGCCCTCAGGCTATAAAATATGCTGCTGATTTTTTTATTTTAATTAAAAATAAATGAAGAAAATTTTTAATCAGTGAACGGCTGCTAAAGAAGTGAGCATTCTCTGCATTTCTTTGATGTAAATTTATTCAAGACTAACCCTACATATCAAAATATTGTATCTAGGCTATAATGACTGGATTGGTTATAATTGTTTTAAAGCTGCAAAAACATAGGAAAAGCATTTTATATAATCAAGCAGTATACATTGAAAAAAAAGTAAAACACTACATTGATTTTCCAAGTAGCTACAGCTCTTCATATATGGTAATACAATTATGAGAGATTAAAGATATTGAAAATTTTGCCAATTCAAAATAAGCCTTTATTAGTTAATCACATTTGTGATGCAGCATTTAAATTCTAGGTCATTATTTTTAAGGTATTTTCTTTCTAAGTGGAAGCCTTCCAGATAATTTCTCTGGGAGTTTCCAAAATCTACTGAAACTCAACCATCAGGCCGTGTTACGTACAGAGTTCTAAAGCAGCTGGGCTATTTCAAGCATATACTTGATGTGGCACAAAGAAATGTTCTTCAGAATCACTCGCAGAGACAAATGGGGTGAAGAACATCCAGCCTACAGGCTGTATGAGGCCTACAAAAGCATCAACACCAGCTCACATCACACACCTCTCCAAAGAGAAGTAGCTCCAGCCATCATATGAGGGGTGAGTCAATTACAAGTTTGATCCGTACGGGCAGAGAGTGATGTTGTAAACATCTGAATGATCCTTGGCAGATGAAAAGCTTCCCTACCTCTGAGGAAAGCATCAAAGAAAATGATGGATCTATGTGACAATTCTGCCTCTTAAAGAGCTGTGGTTCAGTGCTTAAACTTGCAAATAGGTACCTCATGCTGAGGGAAGGAGAAGATGGTATGCTAGAATTAGTGGGGGGTGCTGGAAACACCTTCCTTCAGATCTTCTTGGTACTCTAGAGGTTTTTCACAAGAATGTTACACAAAGGACCGAAGGATCCTGACTCAAGCCATTGGATTTTCAATGACTTCACATGCATGTGCAAGTTGGATACTGACTAAGGAAGACAAAGGAGAGTGGCTGCATTTGAACTATGGTGCTGGCTAAGAAGATTGAAAGTACAATGGACTACCAAAGGACAAGCAGATCTGTCTTGGAAGAAGTTTAGCCGTAATGTTGAGAATCAAGGAGACTGAGACTTCATCTCACGTACTAGGTCAACCCTGAGGAAAGGGTAGATAGCATGCTCAGTGGAGTGGAGCAGCAACGAGACAAAGGAAGCCCCTCAACAAGAGGGACTGATACAATGGCTGCAGCAGCGGGACCATGCAGCAGTTCATTCTGCTGTACGATTGCTAGGGTCAGAACAAGCTCAGCAACACACAACAACAAACTCCAAGTTCCCCCAAACTCCAAACTCCTTGCCAGCAAGTCTGTGCCAACGCATAGGGACCTTACTAGTGCCACTTGATCCATCAGTATCAATTTATTGCTCTAGTGATTCATCCTTCTTAATTCTCTGAGCTGTTAGGCAAGAAAAAAAAAAGAAGACGAAGTTAACTAACCTCAAATTGAGGTTTGATGGCACTGCCAGATAGGTGTTAAATTGCTAACCTCACCGTCAGACATTCAAACCCACCAGCCTCTTGTCAGAAGTCCTAGTTCCTATTGTCAAGTTGCCTCTGAGTCATAGCTACCCTTTGTACAACAGGACAAAACGCTGCCCAGTCCTGGGCCGGCACCACAGTTGTCCGTATGTTCGAGCCCACTGTGGGAGCAACTCCATGCGTCTCGTTGAGGGCCTTCCTCTCTTTCACTTCCTCTACGTTAGTGAGCATGAAGTCCTCCCCAGAGGCCTGGCTTCTCCTAATACTGTTGCCAAGGTAGGTGAAACATCCTGTCCTTAAGGGGCAGTGTGGTTGCACTTTTCCCAGGACTCGTCTGTTTGATCTTTTGGCAGTCCGTGTTATTTTTGATATTTTTTGCCAATGCCATTGTCCAAATTCATTGATTTTTTTTTTTGTTCTTTCTTAGTCAAGGCCCAACATTCACATGCATATAAGGGACTGAAACAAAGCAAAACTAAACCTTCACTTGAAATCGGTGAATTTTAATCCTCAAAATAACACCCTTGCTTTCCAATGCTCTACAGAGGTCTTCTGCAGCAGAATTAGTAGCTAATGTAACATGTCCTTTCCTCTCTGGACTGCTGCTTCCATCAGCATTGATTGTGGACCCAAGCAAAAAATATCCATGATTCTGTCAACCCTTTTGCAACTTCTCATGATTTTACCTGTTAGTCCAATTTGAGGATTTTTGTTCTCTTTATATTGATTTGAAATCTGTACTGACGACTGCTGTCCTTCATTTTATCATCAAATGTTCAATCAGCAAGTCTTGCTCATATTCAGCAAGTAAGATGTGCATCATCTGCAAATTACAAGATGTTAATAAATTGTCTTTCAAGCCTAATCCCACAACTTTCAAATAATTCAGACCCTCTAATTATTTGTTCAGTATACGGTTTGAGTAAGTATAATGAGAGGACACAACACTTAGGTGCATTTTTTTCTCATTCAAACCATGTAGTATTCCTTGGTCTGTTCACATGAGGGCCTCTTGATCCACGTACAGGTTCCACATGGGCACAATGGCATGTTCTGTAGTTCCTATTTTTCTCAGCGCTATCCAGAGTTTGTTGTGTTCCATGGAGAGGAATGTCTTTGCATAGTCAAAAAAACACAAGTAAACATCACTCTGCCATTCTCCACAGATGCCACTATCTGGCATCTGGCATCTAGCTCCCCTCTTCTGAATCTGAAGTGAACCTCTGGTAGCTCCTTTTCATTGTACTGCTTCGTGTGATACCAGTGACATTGTTCTACAACTTAAACATTCTGTTGGGTCACCTTCCTTTAGAATGAGTACATATATGCATCTCTTCCAATCAGTTGACTGAGTTGCTGTCTTTCAAATTTCTTAGCATAAAAGAATGAGTGCTTTCAGTGTCTCCCCAGCTTGTTCAGTCATTTCAATTGATATTCTATCAATTTCTGGTTCTTGTACTTAGCTAATGCTTTCAGTGCAGTTTGAAGTTCTTTTTTCAGTATCATTGGTTCTCGCTCATATGCTACCTCTTGAACTGGTCGAATGTAGTCCAGTTCTTTTTGCTTTAGTGACTGTGTATTCCTTCCATCTTCTTCTAATGCTTCCAGAATCATTCAATAGTTAGACAGTAGAATCTTTCAATTTGCAACTCAAGGCTTGAATCTTTTTGTTAGTTCTTTCCATTTAAGATACACTAAGCATGTTCTTCCTTTTATGGTTTTCTAACAGCAGTTTTTACACAGGTGAAAACTACATCTGATCACCAGAGAAAAAGAGAGACAGGATGCCAGACTTGGAAAGTATTCATCTTGGTTGCCCTCTAACCAAGCTGTGACTTGATTAAACTTCACCCACATGGTCCTATGGAGGCCTACTTGACCCAATAAACCTGACACAAGGATGAAAGTTAAAGTCATTGAAAACACATGAAAGAAAGGAAGGAATGATCCCAATGGATGTCAGAAAAGTTTGCTCTTAATTGCAGAACAGCTAAAGCAAATGAAAGAAAGGATGATGCCAATAAGCTGAATAGAAAATATCAAAGAGCGACTGGAGAAAGCAAACCAAAAATATTATAATGAGTCAAGAGTTTTGTCTCAGCTGTGTGCTGCACTACCTGTGGGCTGTACCGAACTGTGACTCATGTCCCCTTGCTTTGTATCGCTAGAGTCTGCTTCACCAGGCTGCTGGTGCATCCTCCAGCTGTGTGTACATCGCTAGAACTTGAGATTTCAAGCCTGATTTGCTACACTCCAGCTCTGCTGTTGCTGTGCCACCATGCTGTCTGTCGCCTTAAGGTAGACAGTCTGTCTTGCCTGAGGGTAGACCCCAGTGTCTGCTTCCTTGTCCATGGGCCAGCAGGGCAATGCTCATGAGTACAAGCACCTTCAGTATATTAAATGTTCCATGAAAATGAGATGGATTGAGTCCTCTATACTGCTTTGTAAACTAATTATCCATTGCCATATATAAGCCATTTTTTAGCACGTTTTATGTCATTTTGTGGTAAAATCAGATGCTTTGGCTAATATTCAAATTGGCTTATACTTGAGTACCATATTTTTCAGATCATAAGATGCACTTTTTTCCATGCAAAAGTCGGGGGGGAGGGGGAAACAGGGTGCTGCTTCTGGTCCAAAGGTTTGGTACCCCAGAACATTTTAGTATACTGGTATTATTTGGTTCAGAATCTTTTTTTCTTGTTTTCCTGCTCTAAAAACTGGGTGTGTCTTAGGGTCAGGTGTATCTTATGATCCAAAAAAATATGGTATATATGATATAGCTCTTCTCACTGTATAAGCCTATCCATATATATAATCATAAGTGACCTGTTTTGTTTCTCCGGTGAACCCTGCCTAACACAATCAAGTTCTTGATGTCATCCCACAAATCTTTTGTGATTAGTGTTCAATTAGAAAATTCTGTGTTTGGGATCTTAAAATTTGTATAGGATATACTCAAGGTCATAGTTTGACTCTAGTGGACGTGTTTTAATTTTCTTCAGTTTCCACCTGAATTTAAATATTAGCAATTGATATTTGTTTCACATTCAGCCTTTGGAATGCTTATGGCTACTAATATTGAGCTCCTTCATCATCTCTTTCCACAGATGCAGTCAATTTGATATCTGTGTATCCCATGTGGATCAATCTAGGGATAATCCATCACCTTTTGTTTTGTTGAAAATTTATATTTGCCTTGAAGATGTTGTTGATTTAAATAGTTAAAGTCTATTGTGCCAACCTGGCAGATAAGCACATGCAAGGTTAATGGAAGGGCGGAGAGATAAATGGCTCAGTGAGCCTCACCTTCTATTTCTTGGGGCTCTTGTTTACTGATGGTCAGACAAGGGTGCAGCTGCCTTAGCCAGTTCCCTATTTCAGCTGGCAAGGGTCACTTCTTGCGAGACATCCCTGAGGAGAAGCCACATGTACCTACCCTGATTATATGCTTAATCAATTTTCGACTAAAGGGATTGTTAGAATTGTTAAATTACTTCACTAGTGTTAGTGATTAATGTGTAATTTTGAATAATAGTTGTATTGACTAGATTTCCTTGAATGCGCATAGACATTATCCTATCAGAGAGAGCACAGACTCATATTTCAAGATCTTGAAGTATTTCTTTTGACTGTAAATGGAACACTGTTTCTCTTGTTTTGTCACTCCAAAAACAGTAAATTATATGATTTTCTGATTCAAAATAGCCAATACCAGTCCATTTCAGCTCACTATTGTTTAGAATATTGATCCTTAGGTGTTCCATTTTATTTTGAGTGACTTTAAATTTTTCTAACGGTGTACATCACAAATTCCAAATTCTAATTATTAATTGATGTTTGTAGCTGGTTCTTCTCATTTTGACTCATGCCCATCAGCAAATGAAGATCCCAGGAAATTTACTCCCAGAACTGTTACCCCTTCCAAGTTATTATGATAGACTATGCTTTGAGAAGGCAGCTCTTCAGTCACATTTTGCGTTCCCTCCAACTTGAGGGGCTCAATTTTTGGCCCTGTCTCTGACTGTTCTGCTTCTATTTATAGGTGTTTTTTTTTAATTAGCTGACAATGTTTTAATGCTTTCCATAAGCTCTTTGGTGAATAATCCTGTTGAAACGGCCAACCTGTACTTTATTTTCATTGGTTCTTAGTCTGAAAGCTCTGTTGAAGTTGGTTCCCTTTTGGGTAACCCTGATGGCATTTGACACATCGTGAGACAGCTTCCAGGATCACAGCAACCCATAAACTATCAGAAAACAACAACATGACAGACAAGTGATGAAGTAATATAAGGTTTTCTGCCCCTTTCAAGAATCATCACCTTGGAAACCCTATATAGAGAAGTCATGCATCAGAAACAACTCAGTGTGTGTGTGTGTGTGTGTGTGTGTGTGTGTGTGTGTGTGTACACTCACTGGGGAAATATTCAGCCAGATAGGTGACATAGGTAGTAACTTCCACATCTGATGATTCTGGTTTCAAACAATCTAAACTCTGGTTGCATTCCCTAAAAAGGAAGAATTGGCAAAGATTAACCAGATATCAGGACAAGGACTGAGAGGATTCAGAGAAAGATCAGTTCTTAGAACTTTGTTTATCAGAAAACAAGCATTAAACCTAATCCTAAAAACAAAAAAAAAAACAACTACTGGGTTAAAAGAGAAAGGATGGAAAATTAGAGAATAGATTCAGGAAAGCATTCTAATTCCTGATTCATCATATAGAAGTGACCCTAAAATACACTTTGATTCTTGCTGGCAGTTGACTTTGGAATTACTGTATTTTTGCACAGCTCAAGTACGAATTCCATGTTTGTGTGACGACTCTCCTGGACCCTCTTCTCTCAGGTATTTTCATAAGTTATTCTTTTTTTACAGAAATATGTTAAAATACAACAGATATAGTGCACTTATAAAGTTACTTTGGGGCGAAAGGGTTGGCAAGCAAATACAAAATTCATTTATTATTCGTGTAAAAACATGAGAGATCTAACTGGTTCTATAATTTAAGAAAGGCTAGGAGATGCAGTAAGTGAGACATATATGACATTATGCATCATGAGTCTCACCACATAATATATCTGGGCAGTAAAATGATACTGTTTAAAAAAAGTGATAGATAAGCAAACCTCCTTTATAGAAGCTCTCTGTCATATCTGTGGAGTAAGTGGTGAGTTCTAATAACTAACTTTACAGATAGCAAGTGACCCAGCCTCAACAAGGAGATGCAACCCTGAAAGCACTCATTTTGTCTATGACAGAAATCAATTGGAAGATATTCATATTTGTGCCCATTCCAGAGAAGATTATCCAACATAATGTGATTAATACAAAAATGTAAGGAAACTTTTAATGAATATCACTAAAAAATGATTGAAGCAGTTCATAAATTAAAAGAGAACATTGATGTGGTGATTACATAATTTCTCCTCAGCTTCATAGACAAGTATAGGAGCCTGTCAATCAGGTCACAGCCTGATGATGCTTCCCTGTAGGCGTGGCCTTCTCATGAGGATGCCGGGCACTTCCTCTCTCTCTCTCTCTCTTTCTCTCTCTCTCTCTCTCTCTCTCTCTCTCTCTCTCTCTGCTTTGCCTTGCTGTCGAGGAGGCATACTCAGAAAGCTGAGCTGGAAGAGCCACAGAAAGACCTGTGCCAGTGCTGAGATGCTTCCACAGCCACTGGATCCACAGGAGTTTTCACCCACCTGCCTGTGGTCTTCCTGCATTCAGTATCATTGCATGTGCCATATGAGTCTAACGAGGAATTTGTAGACTGGTATCCGGCATATGCACTGGTCTCATACTTATGGACTTACACATATGAATGTCTCTGGATTTGTTCCTCTAGTCAGCCCCATCTAACATAATTGGTGTTGTCAGCTGGATCTTGACTGAAAGCAGAGAATATCAGGAAGATGTCTACTACTTCTATTTTATTGATTATACAAAGACATTTGACTGTATGGATCTTAAGAAATTAAGGACACTAGAGAGAATGGAGAATTCCAGAATACTTAGTTGTAATCAATAAACCTATACATAGACCAAGAGACAGCTAATTGAAAAGAAGATGGGATAGTACATTGTTTATAATTTATAGATAAGAGAATAATTCATGATGCTATAATGCATGATGAAAAATGCTAGCTACATCTGGATTAGAGAGACACCAGATTGCTTTCTGAAAGCAAAGATGACTTGAAGCATTTATTGATGAAGATCAAAGATTGCAATTTTGATTATGGACTACATTTCAACATAAAGTCTTTTGTTCTGGGGGTGGATAGGGCTCACAATTTCAAATAGTTTAAATTTAAAGGACAAAATGCCTTACTTATGTCCTGATATTTTTAATCCCCTCTTATGTGAAAACTGGACAATGAATAAGGAAGATCCAAGGAGAATAGCTTGAATTGTGGTGTTGGCAAGGAATATTGAATATTCTGAGGACTTTCAGAAGAAAAATAAATGAATGTGTCTTGGAAGAAGTGTGGCTGGATGAGTACGTGAAAATTTAGTTTTTTGAACTCATTGTTACTCCACAAGAGAAAACATCTACATCAGTATCCTGACAACTCAATTCCTGTTGCCTTAGTTACAGTGAGGGGTGTGTGTGTGTGTGTGTGTAGTGTGTGTAGTGTGGTGTGTGGGCAATACCTTTAGTGCAGCCTGGACTTCAATCTTCAATACTGCTGGTTCCTAATCATATGCTACTTCCTGAAAGTGACTCTAAGTTGCAGTTTGAGAAGAAACTATTTTATTTAGTTCTTTCATCTTATGAAATGTTCCTTTATATTTTACTATGCAATATGCAAATGCCTTTACAATATGCCTTTTGGGATCATCTGTTCAGTACTTTTGTTTCATCATTTCTTCTATTTGCTTTACTACTCTATATTCCAGAGCATCTTTCAGAGTGTCTTCTGATATTCATTTTTCTATTTTCTTCCTTTATCATGTATTAAATAACATTTTGCATTTTATTTTTATGTTTCATGTCCTTGATGTGATCAAAACAAATTGTCTGGGCTGAGCCCCGGTGGCATAGTGGTTGTGCGCGGGACTGTGGCCCACTGGGATGGAGGTTCAATTCCAGCAGTGGGGCTGGGCCTCCTACTCCCACCACCGGAGAGAAGTGATTGCCCCCCCAAAAAAAATTGTCTGGTCTTCCATTACTAGTGATTAGTGAATCAAAGCTACTTTTAAGATGGTCTCTAAATTCAGGTTGTATTTTGGATCTAGTGTACTTGTTTTAATTTTTATTTAGTTTCCACTTGAACCTGCATACAAGCAATCGATAGTATACTCCGCAGTAGGTACGTGGCCTTGTTTTGACTGATGATATTGAGATTTTCCATCATGTTTTTTCCACAGTTGAAACAGGTGAGGTAAATGTGTGTTGACACCATCTATGTTATTAACAAAAGGTATTTGCAATGAATAAGTCACTGGCCTTTCACAGTACTATGATGTGATCTCCAAAACTATGTCTAACATCAACATTATATTATCCAACCCCTAACTACTGATCCTTCTGGGTTTCCAGCTTTCATATTCTAAGACCAATAATTATCAATGTGTCTTGTTTGCAGGTTTGATTAATTTCAGATTTTGACATTAGTTAACACTTCCACTTCTGTATCTTTGGTACTAGTGGTTAATGCATGGAATTTAACACCAGTCATTGAGGGAATAGCATAGTAGCCAGGTATGACTTCCTCTGGGTCCACGCTCCTTATCTGCATTAGAATGATTCCTAACAGGTGCAGGTCAGGCACACTTCTGCCTTCCAACCTTCTTTACCCTGTTCTGACAACAGCCATCCCACTCCTGGCACTCTTCTGTGATAGTTCAAAAATCTATTGCAATGACCATACAGAGAAGTTAAGAAATGATCACAAGTGAAGATCAGGAAATATTAAAAGGACACAGTCCTCTTGCCCGCAACAGCACTTCTTTTCAGCCGTACCACTAGGCATCTCTCTGATTGTTGGCCCCTTGGCCACATGTTCCTTTGACTTCTGGCCTTTTCAGGCCAGTGTAACAAAGTGGCACTAGTAATACTGATAACTGTCCCCAAAGCACCCCCTTCGGCAAGACTGTCTCCTGCCAGAAGGCGCTCGGTTTTTAGTCCTTCTGCAGACGAGGAAGCCCACCAGCCTGTCTCATAAACTTGGTGTTGCAGCTACATATGCTTCTGCTGTAACTGCTCTTACCTGCGGGAAGTCTTGCTCTGCATGAGATGATCTAGAACAAGCTCTGCTGGTAGCTCTTCTTAATGGTCGTGGAATTTCCTGTTTCTAATTCTAAGCCATCTTTTATGTATAATCAGGTGAAAAGCAAAACTAGCCAGTCTTGAATTAGACTTCTGTAAATATTATTTTCATGCATCTGCCCACTTACGCTGGGTAGGAGTTACAGAAGCCATGGGTGGAGGAGTCATAGCCAATCATTTCACATTGCTTCAGTCATAGTAACTGGTCTCCCTTGTTGGCTTATGGATAATGTGCCACTATTGAAAGAATTGAACTTTGGATAGATCTTGAAATGTTCTTGTGGACAATGACTGTGAAGCTGTTCACTTTCAATTTGCCATGCCTGAGTAAACCCTACATTTGTCTGATTCAAAATAGCCACTATCAGGCCATTTCAACTCACTAATATCTTAGAATATGTATCTTTAAGCATTTCATTTTTTAAAGCTTCAAATTTTCCTTGATTTGTATATCATACATATCACATCTGGTTATAAGTACATGTCTACTTCTATTTCTTTTCATTTTGAGTCATGTCGAATAAGGAAATGGAAGTCCCCAAAGCCTGGTCCCACCTATGGCATTGAGATTGGTTCTACTTTGAGAATGCAGCTCTTTCTCCATTATAATTTGAGTGCCTACTACCTGAGGGGCTCAATACCCTGCACTTCAGTAGAAAATGTTCCACAGTTATTCATAAGGTTTTGATGATTTTGTTTATTTATTTTAAGAAGCAGATCCCAATTCCTTGATAATAGTCTGTTTTGGCCTGGAAGTTCCACAGAAAGCTATCCACATTGGGTGATCCTGCTCTCTCTCTCTCTCTCTCTCTCTCTCTCACACACACACACACACACACACACACACACACACACCACTGCAGTAGAACAAACTGAATGATGAGAGGATCACTCTGTTTAATTTTTTATAGATTAGACAGTCGTACTTACATAACCTTATGTCAACTTGAGACTTAAGAGTAAAGGGGTGGAGTTTAGCCTGTCAATCAGGTCACAGCTTGATGACTTCATTTGGGGTCACTAAGGAGATACATACCTCACGGGAGACAGGGTACTCACTCACTCCCTTTGAAACATGCCTGATGACAAGCTTCATGGAGCCAGAGTCCTGGAGTTGGAGGAGGAACGTGGAGATCCACAAAAGCGCTGAGATGCTTCTACCACCATGGTGTCCACAAGACTTTCCACCCACGGGCCTGTGACCTTCCTGCACTTGTCATTGCTTGGTGGGGTGAGTCTGAAGAGGATTTTGCAGACTGGTACTGGACATGTGGGCCAATATCAAATTTATGGACTTGATCTGTAATGGGCTGATTGTTTTCTTAATGTACAATTGTTCTTTGTATAAAGCTCTTTCCTATACACATAAGAGTGTCTATGAATTTGTTTCTCTAGTCTATCCAGATTGACACATAGACCAGAATTCAACTGAAAGTTTTGGTGAAGACTGAGAAAATGTTGTACTATGCAAAAATCCTAAATCCTCCCAAGTGCACTCAGTGCTCTGTGAATAGGAATGCGTTCTCTTCTCTTTTGGCAATGGGGGCGGGGGGAGTGCATAAATTATACCTTCTCATCTCTCTAGATTGAATTGAATTCCTTTTTCTATGTAGCCCTTTTTGTTTTTCCTCCCTCAGTAAAAGTAATTTTGAAAAGAGGTTAAATGACTTTGGCATGAACAAAGATGCAAGCTACAGGAAATTGCAGGTCTTCAGTTTCCACCTTAGTGTCCGTAAAAGGTAGGTGCAGCAGTCCCTGGGGCTTTGCACTTAAACTCAATTCATTTATTTAAGGAGATCGTGGCAAGGACCCTTCACCCTTAGTTGTTAAGGACCTTACTTTGCTGCAGTGAATAGTTCATGCAGGAGGGTCAATGGCACACTCAGTGACAAAAAAGTAAGTCCAATGCTCCCTAATGAGATCTGTGCTTATTCCTTGTGGTTCATGGAACACTGTGGTTAATGGTTTACAGTCCGCTGGGTCAATCCCCTTGGAGAAGCAGAGTTAAGTTAGGCATTCCCTGGGCTGTAGAAACAACACTGTCTGTAGTCAGAATCTTGACCCTTCCTTTATCATGCCAGGAAATTCTTGGAAAGCAGCCACACTCTGATATTTATGGTTCCTTAAGCTTTTGAATCTGAAAACTCCCTAATTCTCCAAAATGGCCACTAGTCAGTTGCTAGTGCATGAAGCATAGAAGGAAAAATTCCTTTTCTAAAAGAGAGAGAGGACAAAGGGAATGCTTATTAGGCTAATCCTGTGGCTAGTTCCTCCTATAGAGGAAATGTATATGCCTGTTTAATGCATATTTAGTGCATTTTCCTGCATAATGCCAAAACAGAAAACAATGATTTTAGATCTAACTTTTCTTTTATAGAGAGAAAGAGACTGTAACAAAATATTTATCAATATATTGAAATAAAGTACTCTAAATTCACTGAGGCTTCGATACCAGTATAAGCTCACGATTCTGGGATCATTGGTTGAGAAGTACCTGGAGAGGTTTTTTAATGCATTTCTTCTTTCTTCACACTAAAAAGGATCTTTAGGGAAGCCAAGGCAATTCCTTGTCTTCTTTTTTAAAAGGAAGGGAAAATTAATGAACTGCTTGGACATGGGACCCCCATGTCTAAAAAAATTGCTCCAGTTTAAAATTCATTACCTCCTTTTCAAGCATTTTAAAATGAAGCATAAGGGATCACATAGAATATCTAATAACTGAATCAGAAGTAGTGGTTGCATACATTTTCTAAACCTCCTGTCTCCAAGGTAACCTGTTTCTCCCTGACAGGCTGGGGGGCTGGAAAGATGTGAGAAGATGGAGACCTGATGAAGTCGCAGCCAGGAATGAGGTGACCACTGGATGATGGATCGATTCCGACAAGAATCAAGCAATTCATAGAAATCAATGTCACCAACATGCAGGTGCATCTCAGAGCTGTTTCTGCACTAGGGTTGAGTTGCAAACACTACATGTTTCTCTCAGTAACACTAACACCTCATAGTCATATTAGACCCTACCTATTACACCTGAACTCCATAATAAAAAATAACCTAAAGAGCTTCAGTAGGTTAGCCTACTCTATAAAATTCAGGCGGGTCATAGAAAATTTGGAATAATTTTTTATGGAACTGATGTCTTACTGGGATTTTCTAACATTATTCAGGGAAGAGATGAGTGTCTTTTCCAAAAGTGTTTTAAACTATCCAAACTGTCTACTCAGGTTTGTTTGCTCCTAGGACGGGGTCCAAGTTTGAGCAAAACTGTCTGGTTATTGAATGTCCATTCAAGGTGGACTAGGAGAAAGATGGAACTTTCATCTCATATAAAGAATTGCAGTCTGAGAATTTCACAAGCATGTGGGAACAGGTCCGGTATACAGGGAAGTAAGGGTGATGGACCCACCAACACAGATTCTGGAGACCAGGCTTGATGGCACCAGGTCTGCCTTTATTACAGCTTTTGTAAGGCTTATATAGGTTTCATTTTCTAATCAGATCATACTTCCTAGTTTCCAAACATATCCTTATATGGTCATAGATTTGCAGCATGGGAAATGATTGGCCCACACTGTGGGCTATATAAACTGACCAAGTTATGTAAATGAGGTATAGCTGGCTGAGCCAACCACCCAATTGTCTTACAAGACTATTTCATCCAATCACATTATAGGACCAATCATCCAATTGCATTGTAGAATACTTTCGTCCAATAGTATTATAGGAGCTTAGCTGTTACTAAGGGGAAGGTAGAAGCATTCTGATAGGCTACATCTCAGAGGTTTAAAGCAGAAGGAAATCAGGTGAGCTGGTCTGGGGTCTTCTCGACTCAAGACTGGAGTCCTTTCCAGGAGTAATGGGAATGCAGATACCTAACAGCTTCTTCCTTGACTCAAGAATGTAATATTCCAGGAGATTTGGAAGCATGGGTTCCAGTTACCTAAGGGTATGGATACCCAGTGGCTTCAAGACTACTCTAGGAGATGCAGCAACATCCTGCACTTTTTTCCCATATCTACAGGACCTGCCAAGAATGCCTGGACATATGCTATCCTATAGGGTCTCTATATGTTGGCATCAACTGGAAGGCAGTGAGAAGTAAATTCAATGTGGACATTGTATCTGGACCTGTCTAATGCACTCCACCTTTGTGCTAGAATAAGATACCACCCATGAACACTGACAGGCTAGGTTTAGAAAAGAATAAAACTCCATTCAAAAAGTGAAAAGAATTCTACACTTATTGGATCTTTACATATGTTGACCCTTTATGGTCTCATATCAGCTTCCAGCATAGCCTTTTATCTTCTTCCAACTCTTAACACTGAACTCTCCACCTCTAGTACCATGACCATCTTAACAACACAGAATGCCCCATTCTCATCTCCTGTTTTTTGAGAGCTGGGGTATCTAAGAACATTAGCTTGTGTTGACTGAGCAGTCACTCTGTAGCAGACATTTAGGCTAACTTTTGACCATTAAGCATCACCACAACCCTTAAGGAAGTATACTATTACTTGCATTTTAAGGATCAGAGACCTGACCTGTAGAGATGTCAACTTATTCGATATACACAGTAAGTGGATGATAAGCTAGGATTTTAACCCTGGGACAATTTCAACAAACTCTTCTTTTGCTGCTGTGTTGGTCCAGGTAGACTAGAGGAACAAATTTCATAGACATGCATATGGCTATAAGGAAACGGTTTATATACAAGAAGAACAGGACATTGAAAAAACATTCTAGCCCAGTCCAGTTCAAAGTCATTAATCCGATATTAACCCATATGCCTGAAATCAGACTATAAAGTCTCCTTCTGGCTCATGAAGTCACAGGTCATTGGGTGCTCTCCACATGGTTCCTCACTTCCAGGGCTCAGAGTCCACCAATAGCATCCCATGGTGACAGAAGCAACTTATCACTGGCAGAGATCTCCATGTAGATGCCCCAGCTTCAGAGGTCTGACTCCAGCAGGGCAAAGCCGTGTGGTCTCTCCTCCCGTTCCTCCAGCTTCTTGGATGCTGCCATCTCGTCTTGTCCATGATTCATCGTCTCTGAGAACTAACTCCCAACAACCAGGGAGGTAACTTTCCATCTCCACGAGGGAAATATCGCGAGACTTCCCAGATGTATCAGGAGAAAACCATACCCACACAAAGGTCTCATTGGCTACTCAATGGCTATCTCCAGATTAATAGGCTAGACACCACCCCCACAACTCAATCATGAAATTAACATAAGCACATGACCACTGCAACTGCCTATATTTAACATGATTATATTATTTGATAACTGTAGAAATTGATTGGGGGCAGAATGTCCCTGACATTGCGAGGGGGAATGAAGAGAAATTCATGAGTATCAAGCCATCAATCCTGTATACATCATTTCTGTAGAACAGAGGTTAGGCTTAACCATAATCTTCAATTTTCCAGACATCAACAATCCCTTCAACAGCTCTCTACTTTGTTGTTGGGTTCAATAATCCATTGCATTGTCTACACAGAATACTCACAATCACTGAACTTATTAAAGAAGTCCACGGGTTATAATTTAAGATCAGAAATGGCCAGGGCCTCTTCTCAGTCTTGCCTGTAGTCTGAGCTTTCTCGGGACTTCAGACCATTGTCTTATGCACTACTTGGACAAGTAAAAGAAAGCTACTTTATCACTGCTGATCAATGCACAAAGGACATGCCACTGTACCATATGCCTCAGCTGGAGGGAGCTAGACAATCATAAGTCTCCAGATTAAGTGGTTGCAGGCACCCCATTCTGCCCGTGAGCTATAAAAGCACTCAATGTTACTCATTTGGTAAGCTGAGAAACCCACTGCTCTGCTCTAGCTGGTCCTCATCCTTTTGCTGCCTTTAATGCCACCATCTCTGCTGTGACTGTTTCCCCCCACTTCACTGCCACTTCCCCGCACGTCACTCCTCTGCCTCCTGGGTCAGAGAGGCAGCACTGAGATCTAGAGATCCAAAGGACGCACTCCACACCTGAATCTTTTTTTATGCTCATCGGATCCCCTGCCCCTGCTTCTGAAATGGATTATTGTAAAACTAGTGGGATGGCAAAACTGACCAATCACAACTTTAGAGCTTCATATACTTTATTTGCATGGTCCTACGCTTTCATTTTGTAGGAGATACAAAAAACAATGACCAGCAGAGCCCTATGAAGTTTACTGTGCACCTCATTCAATAATTGCCAATGCATTGACTATGACTCATTATGACCCTGTAGGACAAGGTAGAACTGCCCCAGGAGATTTCTGAGACTGTAACTCTTGATGGGAGTAGAAAGTCTTATTTTTCTCCCATGGAGCAACTAGTGGTTTTGAACTACTGGTTCATAGCTTAATGCATAACCTGTTATTGTACCAGGTACGTCACTAGCTGCAGAAATTTTGAGCAGTTAGAGTCTTTCTGTACCAGGTGTCTCATCCCTAAGAAAAGGATCTTTCTTCTTTTTCCAAAATAATGTATTAAAGCTATGTAAGGCCTAAGGAACCCTGTAGGTACTGTTGGCTAGGCGCTGGGTTGCTAACCCCAAGGACAGTTGTCCAACACCATCAGTTGTTGCATGTGAGAAATATAAGGCTATTTGCTCCCATCAAGATTTTCAGCCTCAAAAACTCGATACATAGAGTCACTAACACATGAGATCAATTCAATGGCAGTGTTGTGTAGGGCACGGTGGGAGTGGGGATTAGGTTTTGTTTTTATATAAGCTACTGAGACTACTTATTGGGATACAAGAGTGAACAAAATGGGGAATAGAACAGATAGAAAGGTGGTCTAAAAATTGAGAAGCAAATAGTAATTAACAGTGTGCAAGTGTGGGGAAAAGCTATGGGGAAAAAAGCAGAGGGTTAAGTATAGGCTGAGTGTGGCATGCATTGGATCGTGTGCTTAGGGAAGGCCACTCATGAAAGAAGATGAGATCTTAAAAATATAAATTTCCCAACCATGTGAAGTGTATTTCTAGCAGGTACGACACTGTGTGCAAAAGTCCAAAGCTGGAAAAGATAGCATGCTGGAAGAGCAAAAGAATGTCAGTGTGAAAGAACAAACAGTAACTAGGAAAATGAGGATTATGAGCTTATAGGGTTCTAGATGCTACTCAGGGATTATGAATACTATCCTAACAACCCCAGCCTAGCTTAGTCTACCCTATATATTCAACAATTATTTATTAATTGCCTAAACTTATCAAATAGTCTCTGGGTCATACAAATAGGGTAGGAGCTAGCTAATAACCTACACATTAGTGGATTTAATTCATCAGCGGTGCCTTGGGAAAAAAGGGCTGGAGAACTCATTGAGAAAGATCACAGACAGGGAAAAGCCTGTGAAATACGGTTCTACTCAGAAACGCGAGGAGTCACCAGGAGTCAGGACCAACCTAATGGCAACTGATTTCATTTGGGGCTAACTTGATCAGTGTTGTGTTAGTCTGGGTAGACTCGAGGAACAAATTTCATAGACATGCATATAGATATAAGGAAAAAGGTTTATATATAAAAGAAATAGAACATGTAGAAAGCATCCCAATCCAGTCAAGTACAAAGTCATAAGTCCGATTCTAACTCCTATGCCCGATATTAGTCTATAAAGTCTCCTTCCAACTCATGAAGTCACAGGTCACTGGGTGCAGAATCCTGGCACTGGCAGGCGTCCCCTCATGGCTCCTCACTTCTAGGGCCCAGGGTCCATCAACAGCATCCAGTGGTAGCCAAAGCAACTCATCACTGGCAGGAGTCCCCACATGGCCTCTCCAACTTCAGAGGTCTGGCTCCATCAGGGCAAAGCCATGTGGCTTCTCCCCTGGCTCCTCAGACACCGCTATCTTGTCTTGTCCATGATTTATCGTCTCTGAGACTAACTCCCAGCAACTGGGGAAGATAGCTTCTCATCTTCACGAGGGAAATATCACGAGATTTCCCAGAAGTCTCAGGAGAAAGCCATATCCACAAAGAAGCATCATTGGCTACTCAATGGCTATCTCCAGATTAACAAGCTAGACTCCATCCCTACATTTTAATCATAAAATTAACATAAGCATTTGACTGCCACAAGTATGGACCAGAAAGTCTAGACTGCTGTACACCATAAGGCAAAGTCTCTGATGCAGATACACTTCTTCCTACCAACCCTGTTGAGTCTATTCCAAATTTGAGAGTGAGTGGGTGAGTGGCTCTGGAAGGAGCCATGGTGGCATCAGGGGTTGATCTTTGGATTGGTAACTGGACGGTCTGTGTTGGAACACACCAGTTTCTCTGTGCAACAAAGATGAGGCAATCTGTTTCTTTATAGAATTCAAACCTTGGGAAACCTATGGAGCAGCTCTATTCTGGGTTTTAGGTTCCATGTGAGTTGGTATCAAATTGGATGGTTGTAGATTTTGATGGGGGGGATTTGGTCACTCGGGAACTTGTGGCACATGATCTCAATGAAAGCAATTTAAGAATTGCAAACGTATTTTTGGTTAGTTGTAGGAAGACATCAATTGCTTCGCTCAGCTACATATTGGAGCCCCACAGCAGCTACACTCCTTAGGAAACTGTGAAAACTATTTAACACCCTTCTGACAGGATTCTACACCACTCAGGCTATGCTGCCACATCAACAGTGCCTCCATTTAGAATCTGAAGTAAATCATATCTGAATGGATTTCTGCCTAAGTTAAATAGATGATGCCCTAACCCCCATTCCTAACTCATGGATTCTAGCCTGGCTGGTTACAAAAGTCCCGTGATGACCCCTATTCCTTTCACTGATGCTCTTTTTGTTGTTTGATAAGAAGCAAGGCTAATAGCAGTAGCAGTAAGATAAGTCATCTTATTGATTTGAATCAGTTGTTAAGATTATGATTCTTGTGGAATGAAGTCAAATTATTAACAATCCTTTATTATGTGTTTGGTAGCATCTATTTCAGAGACTGATAGTTTTCAAACAAAACATGTTTATGATTTTGCATCCCATTTCATGCTGAGATTGGCAAGAGCAATTACTTGACCATGATTTTAGAAGAAAAAGAAATTAATTGTATTGTGAAATATAAGTAAATCCTTAAAAGTTTCAGGATTTTTAGTAATTTATCTGATATAACATACTTGGGAGAAAAACCATAGATAATTATAAGAGGCAGAAGGTATGAACATTAAACTCTGTGGTATTTCTTCATTTTAAATCTTCAGAAAACATCAGTCATTTCTTCAAACACAAATTCTGTATATTACTGAGTAGCTGTTTTCTTAAAGGGCAATTTTATCATCTAGAGTCATTTTTCTATGAACTCTCATAGTATGTCTATTTAGAGTGCTCACTATATTCTGAGTCCTGTCTGAGGGGTTTTGCATATATTATCTTTGAGTTTCATATGGTGTTACTCCTAGGTGTAGGGTGGATTACCCAACGAACAGGTAGGCAAGGCCCACTTGTACTTACCATGTAAGGAAAACGATGTGAAACTTACTTACTGGGTACACTTGTCAGGGGTTGTAAATTTGAAAAGAGGCTCATTCTGCAAGAATATACTGTGAGGTTAGTTGGGAGATGTCAGCCATACTTAGAAGCAGAATCTTTCGTTAACCACTTACTTATTGAGTAAGCACAAGCAAATAAATGCTTACCTTACTTACAAGGTAATCCAACTCTGGTTGCACACTGTAGATTCAATTTTAACACCTGCTGATGTGATCAAACTGTTCCCTAGAGTGTCCTGGGCTGTAATCTTTATCGCGGCAGATTCCCAGGTCTTTTTCTCCCAGGGTGCCATTGGTGGGTTCAAACCATTAACCATTTGGATAGGAGTCAGAAGCTTAAACACTGTGCCACCTGACTTCCTTACAACTCTCCTATTTCAAGAAAGAGGAAAGTCAAGTTCTGTAGCCCAGAAGGGGCTAAGCAAGGATTCAGGCCCTGTCTGTGAAATCCATGCGTAGGGCCCCTAGAGAATTGCTTCACCGCAATCACAACAAGAAAGCATCCTTGACAGGATCAGACACCAACTGTATGCCTACAAGAGTTAATGTTCTCATTATTTTGACCTTATTCTCTGGTAAAAGCATTCACCCATCTATCTTGAAGTTGCCTAAGTAATTTTTCTCCTATCCCTGGCCAGGGTTTGTAAAGGAATGAGGAAACCCTATCTGTTGATTTTGCCCAGGTTCTGCCCATATCATTCAGGCCTTATTTTCTTTCTTTCTTTTTTAGAAATCATTTTATTGGGGGCCCTTTTAGCTCTTATCACAATGCATATGTCCATCCATGCCATCAAGCACATTTGTACATTTATTGCCATCATCATTCTCAAAATATTTTTTTAAACTTGAGCCCTTGATGCCAGTTCCTCATTTTACCCTCCCCCATTCCTCATGAACCCTTGATAATCTATAAACAATTATTATTTTGTCATGTCTTACACTGCCCGATATCTCCCTTCGCCCACCTTTCTGTTGCCCATCTGCCAGGGAGGAGTTTATATGTAGATCCTTGTGATTTGTGATCTGTTCCTCCTTTCTACCCCACCATCTTCCCCTTACCCTCTTGGTAATGCTATTCTCATTATTAGTCCTGAGGAGTTTATCTGGTCTCGATTCCCTATGTTTCAAGTTCTTATCTGTACCAGTGTACATCCTCTAGTCTAGCCATATTTGTAAGGTAGAATTGGGATCATGATCGTGGGGGGGAGGGGGGCTTGAGGGAGAACATTAAAGAACTAGAGGAAAGTTGTAGTATGTTTCATCATTGCTATACTGCACCCTGTCTGACTCATATCCTCCCTGAGACCTTTCTGTAAGGAGCTGTCCAGTTGCTTACAGATGGGCTTTGAGTCTTCACTCTGCACTCCCCCTAATTCACAAGATATTATTTTTTTATTGTTGCCTGTTATCTGATCCAATCCACACCTTGTGAACACACAGGCTCGTGTACTTCTTCCATGTGGGTTGTTGCTTCTGAGCTAGATGGCTGCTTGTTTATCTTCAAGCATTTAAGATCCCAGATGCTGTATCTTTTGATAGCCAGGCACCATCAGCCTTTTTCACCACATTTGCTGATGCACCTGCTTTGTCTTCAGCAATCTTGCCAGGAAGATGAGCATCATGGAATGTCATGTTAATAGAGCAAAGTGTTCTTACATTTAGAGAATATTTAAGTAGAGTTCCAATGTCCATTCATTACCTTGATGCTAACCCTATAAATATATGTAAATAGATCTGTTTCCTTATCATTCTATATAAATATATTTACATATGTACATACCCTTTCCCTCCTCATTATTTCCTCTGTTTCCTTTAACTTTCTTCTTGTCCCACTATCATACTCAACCTTCATTTGAGTTTCAGTAATTTCACTCGGTTACATTTCCATTGATCAAGCCCTACCAGGCTTCCTACACCCTTCCTGCCACCAATTTTGAATTTCTTGTTGTTCCCTTGTATCTGAATTTGTTTTAACACCTCCTTCTTCCCCCTTTCATGTTTCCCCAGAACCCTCTGTCCCTATGTTTTCTCCTTCAAATTGTTTATCCAGCATATCTTATCTAGATAGACCTGCAGAGATAATAATATGCACAGAAATACAAGATAGAGCAAAGCAAAACAATACCCAAAAACCAATGACAAAAGTAAGAAAAGCCTGGAAATAGACCAAACTCTGTTTGTTGACATAGAAGTATTTTCCAGTCTGATGGGGCACCAATCGCTATTACCAAAGTCTATTTTTGCTATTCCTTCAGGATTTTCTTATTCTGTTCCTCTGTTACATGGTTGTTGTGTTTTGCTTTGGTGTGGTGGGGTCAGATCACGCACAATTCCTGCACTGTGTCTCTAGTATTGTTCCCCCATAGGGCTATGAGTCAGTGAGGGATGTCCTGTCTTTTAGTGTAGTCAGTCCTATGGTCCTCCCTGTCCACTGGCTGCTCTGAACAGGGATATTGTCCTCTAGACTTGGTGGGCCAGGATGTGCTCAAGACTTATTTTCAAACTAGGTTATACCCAGGGCTTTTGAGGCATAACAAGCTAAGCCAAAACAGCACCAAGACCAAATACTTGCATTGCCACTGAGCTAAGTCAGATTCATTGTGATCCTACAAAACAGAACTGCCCCCACAAAATTTCCAGAAGTATAAATCTTTAGCGAAGCAGACAGACTATGGTAGCTACATGATCTGGTCTCAATTTGGGACTTGAGAGGATTAAGAATGAAGGGATGGAGTCTAGTCCGTCAATCAGATCATAGCGAATGAGGTCTCTGTGTGGACATTGCCTTTTCCTGAGAATTCTGAGAACTTCTGTTTTTCCTCTGTAGAGATGGGAGATACTTCTCTCTCTCTGCTCACTCCCTTGGAGACACTCCCTGATAAACACATGGTGCTATGGCCTGGAGCTGGAGAAGTCACATGGAGACCCTTGCCAGCACTGAGATGCTTACAATGGCACTGGATCCAAAGACTTCCCACCCACTGGCCTGTGACCATCCTGCACTTGGCACCATCACATCTATTTCATGGGTCTGAAGAGGACTTTATATATTGGTATCAGACATATGGACTAATATCAGACTTATAGGCTTGTACTGGACGGGGTTGGGATGCTTTCTCAATGTACAATTACCCTTTATCTAAAACTCTCTACTATACATGTGTGCATATTTATGGACCAGTTTCTTAAGTATACCCAGACTAACACACAAACTCTTTTCTTTTTCCTGTGAAGTGCCAGCTGGCTGGCCAAGAATCAGCAAACTTTTGGTTAGCAGCGATGCACTTTAAAGCATGGTGCCAATGGGGCTCCTCAAAGATCTCACTATTTGAAGAGAAACCCCCTTCCCAAGTGAGCACTTGGTGATACAGTTCAGTCTCTGAGAATCAGGGTCAGAAGTAAGCCTGATTCATTGTGTTCTGTTTCTCCACCAGAAAACAAATATGTCATCATCAGCAAAGGCTGTTCAGCGAAGAGTAGGTGAGCACAGCTGTGACCCTGGTCTGCTTACCATCTACCAGAACTTGCAAAAAAGATGAATTCTTCTTATAACTTTTTTAAAAAGTAACTGACCTACCGTTTTTTAGGTCAGGCTGACTAAAGAAACAAATATAGACACCCGAGGGCAATGATGCCAAAAAAAAAATGTTGAAAAAATATAGGGACATTTATATATATATATATGAATTATATTCTATATATTTCATATATATGAAAGAATTTTATATCAAGAAGTCATTGTGCATCAATAATCTCAGTCCAGTCCCAGCCCAGTCCCACTCAAGTCCATAAGTCTGATGCTAGTCCATAAGTCCCTCTTCAGGTGCACATAGCCGCATACAATGATGCAGAATGCCGAAAGATCATAGGCTGGTGGGTGGAAAATTGTGTGGATTCAATGACAATGGCTGCATCAAAGGGTTTGCTCATGCAGGTCTCAGCATGGCTCCTCAACAGGAAGGTGAAGGCAAAACAAGACAGAAGGACTAGCCTCCAGAGACCATTGATCTCAACAGCAACGCCAAAGGAGGTCATCCAGCTGTGACCTGATTGACAGGTTTCATGCCCGCAGATCTTCTTACAGGTGTCATATTGGCACAGAAACCTAACAATCACATATGGAAATATATGACATGTGAATTTTATATCAGTAAAAATGTTCTCAAATAAGGATGAAATCATATGATATTTATAAGAATTCAGAAAGTTAAAATCATGGGGAAAATGCCTTAGAATTCTTTGGTTGGGGCCCTAATTGTCAGAGTATTGTACTTTATTTAAAATTTTATTTTTCTACATTATGGCACATTGAAAAAATAACCACATTGAAAACCCAGCACAGAATAATAGTGAAAATATTGTTAAACATCTATCTTGGAAGATGTACTGCCAAAATGTTCCTTAAAGGCAAGGAAGGTGAGACTACTTCTTATTCACTTTGGACAAGGTCAGGTGAAACCAGACCTTGAAGAAGAACATCATGCTAGGTAAAGTAGAGGGACACTAAAAGACAAGGTCCCCTGCGGAGATGAATTGACATTATTGCATCCTCCATGTGACGTTGGACCAAGAGCGGGCAGTGCTTCACTCTCTTGTACACAGAGTCACAGAGAGTCAGAACCAGCCAGAGAGCACCTAGCAACTAGAAACGACATCATCTTCAAATGGATACTCACACATACAGAAATAATATTTTAACATCATCCATAAGATCACATGTGTATCAGACTCACTGTTTCTTATGTTGCCTTTTCATGACCTAGATTATTAAACAATTTTATATGAATGCATGCAGATCACTCTGATCCAGGCTTCCAGATGTGAGGAATAGAAATTTGACTAAATAAGGCAGAATGACACTTATAGATAGTATATTGGATCCCTTTCTGAAATTAGATGGCCCAAGCATTAGGCCTGGGCTTAGAATTCTTCCAAACCCTCATCTCTGAATTACTCTAAAATAAGGAATTTTATCCTAAAATTCTCACATGAGAAACTATTCCAAAACCTTGTTGTTGAACTGATCTGCTAACAGGAAACCCCTGTCCTCACAGTTGCTGGTCTCCAGACCCATACCTTTGCTGGTCTCCAGACCCATACCTGTGCTGTCTCTTGCAAGATCTACATGCTGCTGCAGGTGCTACCATCTTAATCAGTGGGAGGGGTTTTGGTAGTCCCTGCTTCCTCTCTTCCCAAGCTTGAAAATTAGAACCTATGACAGTTCACTCTGGATAGAAGCATCTAAGAGAGATGCCCATTCTACACATCAGGGTGCTTATTTTATCTTCTAAAGTAAATATGGGTCTTGCTGGTAAGGTCAGGCATCCCCAAGGATAGTGAGTAGGTTTAGATGGTAGAGAAATAGAAATAAAATGGGCTAGCATCCCTTAAAGACATAGACCAACCTGACCTCTTCTAGTGGCACATGGGGGAAGATATATCCAACTCCATGTCTGCCCAAGGGTGAGTCCTTTGAGGTAGAGGTCAGATATACCACCAACCTTCTCTATCCTGTTCTGACATCAGCCCTCCCTCCCATGATCTTCCATTCCTCTGTTGGGTTTGATATTCCATTGCAATGTCCATGTAGAACTCACAGACGACATTCATAATTATGAGGGTTTAATGGAGAAGTTAACAGGTTACAAGCTAAAATCAGTCTCTGTCCATGGTGCCTCTCCTCATCCAGACCAGTAGGCATATTTCCCTCTGGTCTTTCAACCTGCTTGGGCAAGTGTCACAAAACTCTTCAGATCTGATAAATAGTTAAGCATTCAACCAATATTCAAAAATTTGGTGGTTCAAATTTATCCAAGAGACATTCCACTATGTAAACCTACTTTCTCCTGGAGGAGGCATGCAGCTTTTCTCAAGTCCTGAGGCTGGCAAGCCCATTTCTCTGACTCATGATCTCTGGGATGTGGCCTCTAGCTCCTCTGCTGCAGCCTCCATCTGTGCAGGGATCTCCGACATACTCAGTGGATGGCCTGACATTTCATCTGAAACTTTGATAGCTGAAAATAGCACCAAGATGCTACAATGCTACCTTTTGAATTTAGAGTAAGCCCTTGGGCAAGTGTTTAGCTCTTTTTCTGTTATTTATGCTGTTTAACATGAGATTGCACTATGTGTTCCTAGAGTAATAATATTGAATTATTAGACTTAATTTCACTCTATCTTAAAACCATCCCGGGTTCAGGTAAAAGATAAGCACTCATTCATTAGCCAACATTTGGTGGCTCAAATCCATCTAGATGCACCTGGTAAGCCAGACTTGGCAATTTTCCTCTGAAAAGTCACAGCCTTAAAAATTCTATGGAATAGTCTCCTTCACATGCAAGGTGTCAATATAAGTCAGAATCAGCTCTACGGAAACTAACAATCCTGAAGTCAACTTCTTCATTGAGAAGTTGACAAATTACTATGTTGAAATTCCACCACAGACCACGGGTCCTTGATGATAAGAGCGTTTTCCCCAAATAATGAAATACAAACAATGCCATAGTGCTATACAATCAGAGACCGGTCTGCTACCTTGGTGTTGTTAGTGTGAGGTGTTTGTGAGATGGTTCTATGCTATCCTCACCATTGCTCTTAGGCCTGAGTGCATTATTGCAACCACTGAGTCAAACCTTCTTGTTGAGGCTCTTCTTCTTCTTCGCTGACCATCCACTTTCCAAGCATGATGTCCTCCAGGAATTGGTCTTGCTTAATAACACGCCCAAAGTACATGAGGCCAAGTCTTTATAACCTAAGTAGCATTCTGACTGTACTTCTTCTGATATGCATTTGTTCATTCTTCTTGGCAGTTCTTGTTATACTCAACATGCTTCATTAGCACCATAATTCAAAGGCATCAAATACACTGGCTTCTGTCAAGTACACTATAGTTTTCTAAGTGATATCTTTGCATTGAAATACTTCAAAGTGATCATTTATAGTAGCTTTGCCCAACCTACTGTGGGCAATCACTTTATTTCTTGATTGCTGCCTCCATGAGCATAAATTGTGGATCAAAACAAAATAAGTCCCTTGACAATTTTAATATCTAGTCCATTTATCATATTTCTTCTTTTTTTACTAACCCATTTCGAAGGCAACAGTCTTTGATCTTCAGCAAATGTTTCAAGTCCCCTTCATTTTCTTTTTTTTGGGGGGGGGGGAGGGAGCATCACTGCCTTCTGGTGGCCATGGGAGCTACCCAGCCTTGCCCCTGGAGAGTTGCTGCTGGATTTGAACTGCCAAGCCCGTGGGCCACAGTGCCGTACTCAACCACTATGCCACTGGGACTCAGCCCCCTCTTCATTTTCATTAATAAGGTTATGCTATGTGCATACAGAAAGTTGTTCCTTCAAATTTGATTCTGTAGTCTCCTTCATAGAGGCCACCACCTTTTATTTAATCAGTATACAGATTGAATAAATACTGTGAAGGGAAACAACAACACTGACACAAACCTTTCTTTAGTTTATACCTTATATTATCTCCCTTGTTCAATTCAAATGACTGCCCCTCAGCTATATCTAGGTTCTGCCTGAGAACAAGGAAGTATACTATGAGCACCATGAAGTGTTCTGAAATGTCCATTCTTCTCAAGGCAACCCATGGTTTGTTATTGTCCACACAGTCTGATGTCCATGCATAGTCAGTCAAACACAAGTACCTAGGTCTTCTGGAGGTCTCTGGAGTCAAAAACAATATGACCTCAGCTATAATATTCCTTGCTTCAAGTCTTCTGATTCCGTCCTGAATGTCTGGCGGTTCCCTGTCAGTGTACTGCTGCAGCTGTGGCTGAATGCCCCTGGAGCAATTTTGTGCTCGCTTGCGATAGCAGAGATCGTTTTCTACAGTTGTTGGATTCTATTGACTCACCTTTCTTTCTTTACCACTCCCATTGAACCCTCATGTCAACTCTTTGTGAGTTTCAGCGACTGTAACTATTTATGGAAGGAGAAAACCTAGTCATTTTCTCAAGGATTTGCTGCTGGTTTTGAACTGTCCTCCATGCAGATTGAAGCCAATGTACAACTAGTAAATCACCAGGGATCTTTCACTCTCTTTAGAGGGAGTATAAATATGAATCGCTTCCAGTCAGTAGACCAGGTGTTTTCATATTTCTTGGCATAGAAGAGGGAGTGCTTTCAGTGCTTCATCAGCTTTTGGAAACACGTTAATTGGTATGTCACCAATCCTGGGACCTTGTTTATACAGAGAGATATAATTCCTACTTATTTCATCTGTATTCTGTGCACATAATCAGAGAATGTATAATTATATGAAGAATATGGTGTCAGAAAGGCAGACAACCTTGTTGACAATCTGCAGTATGCAGATAATATAACTTGGCTTGCTGAAAGTCAGGACTGAAAGAATTGGTAGATGAAGATGGAGGATTGCAACCTTCACTCTGCATTATAGCCCAATGTAAAGTAAACCCCTATCCTCACAATGGGATCAATAGTCACTTTCCTTTTAAATGGAGGAAAGATTGACGCGATCAGAAATGTTGCCTTATCTACATCCACAAATGAATGCTCATGGAAGCAGCAGTCAAGAGATGAAACAACGCAATGGCTAGGGTAACTCTTCTACACAGACCTCGTTAGAGGATCGGAAAGGAACGCCATGAACCTGAGGACTAAGGTGTCCCTAGACCAAACCATCATATTTTCCCTTTGTGTGTTTCCCATGCTGATCAAGGCCTCCAGATTAATAGGATGCATAGCATTGTTCTCCAGAAACCTGAATCATCAGCATTTGCTGTGAACTTGATAGAAATGCAATTGATCGGAACATAACCTAGTCATAAGGGGTCAGCAACTTGGTACCTGGGACTGGGACCAGCTACCTGTTCTAATAAATGTTTTAGGTCATTCTAATATAGCTTTGTGTTTGAGACCTGGAGCATATAGAGGAAAGCTATATTCCATTTTTCCCTCAACTGGCAGTCTCTGTTCAAACCTCCTTTCTCAAAAGAAGACTTTAGAGGCCAATGCAGTGCCACAGAACTTAGTCAGAGGCAATCCAAGTTCCTTTTGATAACTCTGATGTCAGGACAAACTTTCAAAGCAAAAAACCTAGAGCAAATTCTATGAGGGTGCTTCAAGTAATTTTTTTGAGGGGAGAGAACCCCCATTGTCTTTTTAATTTCACTTTTCTATGAACTTTTTGAAACCTCTTTATACTTTCAGCCAAACTCTTCAAAGTGTAGCTGTGACTTTAACTACAAAATACCTATTTAAGAAAGAAATGTATATTTACACACACATACACACCACTGGGTCCATCAGTAAAGCCACCACCTGTGGGCATAGCTGTCCAAGGGAAGTGAGAAATTTGCCTCCATTAAATTTGTTCACTGTGTTGCAACTATATTTTTGGACTTCCCCTTATCACAGTGTGGCGTCCATTTGCACACGGAGTTTTCCCAGTGACTGAAAAGTGATCGCCGCAGCTTGGCAGCCTGTGCTGTAGCACAGTCACTCTCGCAGCACCCCATCCTGTATGTGCCCATTGAGCACAAAGCCTTTGAAGTCCACGGTGCATTTAATTCAGCTGACAGGGGACAGGCCTGGAGCCCATCTAACTAAAGCCCAAGCCTGAGCAGACAGCCAAGTACCTCCCCCAGAATGGGAAGCTCTAGTCTTCAAATGAGCTATGTTTTATCACGCTTTCTTGGCTATCGCTTTTTAATAATTGCAGTAACAAACCTTTCTTTTCTTTTGAAGATATTTAGTTCTGTTTGTCTAAAAAGTTCATCTGCTCTCACAAGTTCTTGGCCTTCATCTCAGTCTTTGTTGACCAGTATGCGCGGGAAGAAAACAGGGGGCTATTCTAAAGCATTTCTCAGACTTTCTGACCTATGACAACTGCTTTGGTTCCCCTGCGTTTCCCCTCTAATTTGTGTAAATCCTTTTAAAATTGACATTCATTTACTTAATGTTTGATGTCTGCAATGACTTCCTAAAGCTCATTGAAGAAGACAGTGACTGTTTTCAGGAGAGGTGCTTGTCCTCCGAATGGTCTCATGAGAAGAAAGATGACAAGAGCCAGCATGTGCAAACTAGGAATTCAAAAGCTATTTATATCTGTCCTAAAACTGACCTGGAAGAAAGGTCTGGCAATCTGTCTCTGAAAATGCAATGAACTAAAACCTCTACGGAACACATTGCTATTTGGTCACACGTGGAACAGCTTTGACTCCCAGCTGGTTTGACTGCACTGGGTTTTTTGTTTTAATGTGCCAAGGGGTGAAATACTTACAATAATAGCCCCTCGCTCCCCAGCCTGACACTAACTCCAACTTTAGATTTGAAGCATGCTGCCTACATTTCTATTTTTAACTTCACTTTGCACCATAAGTAAACCTGCTTAAGAAACACCTGGGGTAATTTAATAATAAAAGCAGGACACAGAAGATGCTAGCAGTTGGCACTGGGGCATAAAAAGACAGAGAATATAAAATGTAATGGTGATGGCAAAATGTAATACAATTGCTTGAAAATACAATTAAATCAGGTTGGATAAATAGCTTCTAGGACATAATAGCCAGAGGAGTGAGTTCATATCAATGAAGTGAAAATGGAGAGAGAGGGGGAAAAAACTGAATAAATAATTTAAAGCTGGAAATGAAAAAAGTTCCGGGCGGAGTATGAGGAGACAATTGAGCTCATCTGACCTCCTGCAAGTCAGTGAACCTCCTGGGGCTTCCTTGTCCTTATTTGGGAAAGGAGGGGCCTGGCGGGAGGGTTAGACTATGTGATCTCAAAGGTCTATTCAAGTTCTAAATTCCCCTCCTGGGTACCAGGAGGGAATGGAATGTAGGGCATCAACACAACAACATTAGTGGCTCTGGGGATAAAAATTGCACTTACACAAACTGTGAATTGGGTTTTCTATGAAGCATTGATTTCATCTGCTGGGATCCTTTGCTATTCTTTATAAAAATAAAAGATAAGAACAAATGGATGCCATGGTTGAATCTTCCGGCTTCCTTTTCCTGGCCAACGTTTCCTGTTATCTGAGGTGAGGAAAAGGCAGTCTGCATACAGATCAAACAGCTCATGTAGAGACTGTCACACTGCAGTTTCCGGCTCCATCACTTGTCTCTCTTTTGGCCCAGCTGCTGCTCTGTGTTCACCTGATCCTCCAGGGTGGAGAAGTTAGCTGGGCGCTCATCAGTGGGTAGGACAAGGGGAGGCATGTGTTACTGCACACATGGATCATGGTTCACTCAAGCAAAGACTCTAGTTAGGCTGTTAGATATTTAATTCATTTGACCATGAAATTTTACTGAAAGAAAACAAGACCCTCTTGTGCAACATGTAGACAACTGTCCATCACAGAGGCTAAGGAGGAACATTGTCTTTTATGTTGCTTATTCATAAATCCACAGGAAATTCGGCGGGGTGGGGGGGGGAGTTGTAGAAATGTTTCTAAGCTCAATGTCTTTTTTTTTTTTTGCTCTCTTTATGCTTCATTCAGAGCCCTGCTGACAAAATGGCTATCTATTCGCTAGGATCTGTAGTTCCAAAATGGCAGCCATTCCAAATGACAAAGAGGAGACTTTCTATTCCTGTAAAGAGTAATCATTTTTTGGAAACCCACAGGGGCAGTTCTACCTTATCCTCTAGGGTCACTGTGAGATGATGGCAGTGAATTGTGTTTTGACATATGAGATAATTAAGGTTTATTGTGCCAACCTGGCCAATAAACACATGTGGAATTAACTGAAGGGCGGCAAGATAAATGGCTCCAAGAGCCTCACCTTTCTAGTTCTCAGGTCCCTTGTTGTCTGATAGTGGGACCAGCGTGCAGCTGCCTTAGCCAGTTTCCTGCTTCAACTTGCAAGACTCATTTCCTGCAACACATCCCTGAAGAGAAACCACAGGGGCGTACCGCAATGCAGCTCTGGTTGCTGAAGCAGCCATGTGGAGACCTCTTCCAGCACTGAGATATTTACATGCTCATTGATTCAGGTTTTCCTCTGTGGTCAGCTTCATTGCATTTGTATTGTAGATTGAGGAGGACTTTGTGGACTGGTGTCGACATACTGGCTAATATTGGTGTTAGGGATTTGGACAGCACTGGATTGCGATGCTTTCTTACTGTACACTTACCCTTTCTATAAAACTCTCACTTATACACATGGGTTTCTGTAGATTTGTTTCCCTACTTAACCAGACTAACACAACATATTTGTAAAAGGTAGTCAATCCTGTTGTTCATAGTCCCTTCAAGACAAATTTCATAGTCTTCTCATCTCCAGTGAGCTATTGATCTCCATCATGCCTCCAAATGAGGTCATCAAACTTCGACTTAATTAGCAGGCCAGATTTTACCACTTCCTCAAGTTGACAGATTATGTACCTGCCATAGGGAGTTACTAGGAGCACACACATGAACAGATGTATATGTAGTAGAGGCACATGCATAAAATAATGGATGGTTCCTAAAGTTAAGATGATGTCTTATCCTAGGTTGTCCCTGAGCTTTCCTCCAAAGAAACAATCTATGATCTTTATCAGAAGGGATTGGGCTGCATTTATCCTGGGGCAGATAATAGAGTCTGATTGCTCTCAATGGCAGACAACCTTCAGTAAGATGACTTTTAAGGATACAGTAAGCAACCAGGTGCTTAAAAGAAGAAACTTAAAATTGGAATTATTATGGGGAGACATTGTGGGAAATCACTTTTAGTTAGGAAGCAATAACCAGGATTCATCTCCAACCTATGAACATGAAGGATTTCCTTCACAAGAGCCACAACCTCCCAGATTCCTTAAATATGAGTGTAGAGAATTTGTCTGTATACACTCTTCCTGGTTCTCAGTTTCCCGCACTTTACCTATAGGAAGTTCATTTAATTACCATGATAATCCGATGGGATAGGTGCTATTACTAACATGTTATTTCATCTATACAGAGAAAGTTATTAATTCCCAGAGTGTCACTTTAGAAAGGGCCACATAACTAGAAAAAGTTGGAATTGTCACCCCACCGATTGGGTCCTTCTCTTGCTCTGTTAGTCAACTGAAGTAAATCAGACATTGGATTCCAGAAATGGATTTTATTGTCCAAGCAGACAAGTTGCAAGCTGGGATCTTGTGACCAAATATCCAAACTTCCCCCGAATGGGGAGTATCTTAGACTTCCAGATTCTTACTTCTTGCTACCTTTCCCTGACCTCCTACCCAACTCTGTCTATAAACAGAGATCTGCTTATCAAGTTTTCTTAGGTGTTCTTATCTGCATTTCTAGCTCTTTCAAAGGTCCAGGAGAAGAATGAATTAGTCAATGTCTTCCTTCTGGGGATTCTTGGGTCTGGTGTTAATTGGAGAATACTGATGAATGAAATGCACATGTTATAGAACTTGGTTCAAGTTGGTAGAAGTCTAAAGTTATCCATTACCGAGGGTCTTGGAATAGATTGCTGAAGTTTAAGATAATGCAAAGGTGGTTGTGATGGGCAGGTTTGTTATGCCAACATGGCCCCAGAAGATTAGTGGGTCTGTTGTGACCTCACGGCCAATGAACCCACAGGATGAATTGAAGGGCAGAGATAGGAAGGGCTCAATGAGTCCCGCCCTCTCTCTGGCTTCCAGATCTTTGGACCAGAGAGCTGCTTTCTTAGTCCTGTGCCTTGACCTCCAAGCAACATTATCAGTGGGACACCTAATCTCGTGGACTGTGGAGCTGTGAGTTGAGGTTCCTTCAAACCCTACTTCGCCATGCTCCTGGGATATACATCTCTTGAGCTGGGGACTGCTGGACTCTGTCATCTGGCGACCTGCTCTGCTGTTTGTTGCCTGTGACCAGATAGCCTGAATTGCTCTACAGAGGACTACTTGGACTACAGAGGACTACTTCAAGCCCTCAAGACTTGAAGGACTGCTGGTCTTCTAGCTGTCTCATGCAAGTGAGTTGCACTGAGCAATTTGTACTGCTTTATAGATAGTTAACTGCTTCTTTCTTATCTTACATACTCTTCTTTCTATATGAATATATAAAGAGATTTACTAGTGTCCTGGCTTTATTTCTCTAGAGAACCCTCTCTGACACAGTGGTGTAGCAGCGTAGGATCCCAAGCAGATAGCAATAGAAGCAAGAAGATTGGCATAAGGACTTCACGCTGAGATTTGAACTATGATTTGGAGCCAGAGGAACCCCCTGCAAGTGCTGAGATTCTTACACCACCACTGGATCCACAAGACTTTCCACCCACTGGTCTGTGATCTCCTGCATTCAGCTTCACTGCATGAGTTTCCTAAGTCTGAAGAGTCCTTTAGAGATTGGTATCAGATATCTGAGCTAATATCAGACTTATGGACTTGATCTGGACTGGGCTGGGATGTTTTTGCAATATTCAATTGTTCTTTGTATAAAGTTCTCTCTTACACACATGAGTGTCATAAATTTTGTTTCTCTGGTCTGTTCAGGTTATCATTCTATGGCACCTTGGAAGTGGTCTGCTAGAGAAAGGGATCATGAAGATGGAGAGTGGATGCTTATTTGATCTCTGATTTATGGTAGTGTTTTTTTTGTTGTTGTTGTTGTTTTTGACTAGCAAGAGGTCAGATATAGCCATGCAGTTTACTGGGTTGTTTTCTGGAAAGAATATGGGAAGTTAAAGTTTTGATTCTTTTTTTTTTTTGGCTATTGTCTTTGTTTATTCCTGCTTGAAATGGCAAAAAAATGAATGCTATTAATGTACATTTTGAGCTCAGGGGTATAAATCACCCCTTGAATGTCTAAGAGACCATACTGCTTAGAGAAAATGGTTGATTAAAGTCAAAATATCTGACTGATGGTTCTGCCCTGACTTGAGACAAAGCAGTTAGAGGCTTAAGGCCATACTTTGTATCAATTGACTAGTTTAAATAAGGATTAAGATAAGTTAAGTAAGGAGTGAACTTTACTGCTTTATGTATTGAGTTTAGTATCTGATTTTACCTTTTTTATACTGATTTCTTCTGCTTATTGTTATTTACAAGTATATAATGATTGTTATGATTATTGAAAAATATAAATATATAGAGCTTATCAGCCCACTTATCTTCAACCATTAAATTGGATTGTTAAATTGGTTTAGAACACTCTTCAAAGAAGGCTCTGAAAAGATAAGGCCCACACAGTGTCTTGAGTGCTGTGGACTTTCAAAGGTGAAGATACTTGCCTTGGGAATTTTGACAGATTGATTTTTTAAAAAGAAAAAAAAATGCAGAACTCTTTGGATTCTAACATTTGGGGCTAGTGGTTTTTGACAGAAGTTGGAAAAAATCTGGCCCCATGAAGAAAACTCCTCTCCAGGACTGAACATTAAAGGGAGTCTGTGGCAGCCTGAAATACTTGCAAGGTGACCACCTGGATCCACTTGTGGCATGGAAGTGAGAGAAATGCAACAATAAAGAAATAGGTTGAGCCTGGCCACTAACACCAAAGGACCTGGTTTCTAGGAACGAAAGGATAAAACCAGAGCTGGTTGACAGGTCTGAAGTTCATGAGTACAAAGAGAGGGGCTGGGGTTGGTAAGAATTTTGTGGTGCCCATGATGTAAAGATAAGTCAATGGGCACCCTGGTGAGGTTAAGTGAGACAGCCCACAATGAGTTGATCAGAACCCGGCCAGATGAGGAGAAGATTTTTGAGCCTGTGACTTGGTAAATATTGCTGTTGACTTTATGGAAGACCTGTCTTTATTTTACTTTGCTTATGGATGTGGCTTCACAAGGTTCCAACTGGAATGAAGATTCTTCAAGTCCAAGAATATTATTGTCTCCTCTGAGCACTGATGTAATTGAGCAGTATAGAAATTGGATACCTAAAATGGGGGAATTAATGGCATGAAGTGACTGGCTTACAAGATTTCATAGGTGGGATAATATATTCATAGAAATATATTCATTTCATTGACTCTTTTTAGAACTGCTCCTTGACCCTCCACTTGGCAGGGTTGCAGTTTCTCTCTCTCTCTCTCTCTCTCTCTCTCTCTCTCTCTCTCTCTCTCACCTTGGGTATGTGTTCAGTTTACTGTTACACATGCAACTTCTTCTGTCCTTTATGGAAAACCCACTTGGGCCACAAAAAAGAGAAGAAAAGAAAAGAAAGAATGCATAGAATTATATGCATAGAATTATACTGTGTTTACTTAGTTGCAATTGTTATGCATATAATATTATTTTCTTCACTTAGAGAATATTAATGTTTAAATGAGGTTTTAGCACATATTGAATTATATGCATTTTAGTTTTTTCCTGTTATGTACTGATATGATTTTGTTATTTTGCTTAAATTTTTTTTTGGTGTGGCTGAAGAGTTATGTAAAAGTGTCAAGTTGACGAGGGGTGGTCTGTGTTAGTTTGTAATCTGTAAACTTAAAAAAGGGATAGAGTCTGGCCTATTAATCTGGTTGTATCTTAATGATCTCATCTGGAGACATGATAGAGATAAATAACTCACTGCAAGCAAGACACACTTACTCCCTGCAAGACGTTCCTGCTTATAAGACACATGACACTACACTAGAGCCCCAGAACTGGAGGACCCATGTGGGGTTACCTGCCAGCACTGAGATGCTTCCACTGCCACCAGATCCACAAGACTTTCTACCCACTGACTTGGGATCTTCTTGCACTTGTGTCATTGCATTTGTTGCTTGACTCTGAAGAAAAATTCTAGATTTGTATTGGACATATGAGCTAGAGTTGGATTTACGGACTTCATCTGAACTGGGCTGGGATATTTTCTCAATATAAAATTACTCTTTATATAAAATTCTCTCTTATGTATATAATTTTTTTTCTAGTTTAGTGAGACTAGCACAATCCCCTTCCTATTATGTGTATGCCTTTAGAACATGTTCTTCCTGTTACATATGTGTATGATTAGACTTATATGCCTATTGGTTATATAACCTAGTTTTTTTTTTTTTTTTGCATCACTGCCCTGGTGGGAGTAGGAAGCCCAGCCTTGCTCCTGGAGAGCTGCTGCTGAATTTGAACCACCGACCCTGTGGGCTGCAGTCCCGCACTCAACCACTATGTCACTGGGGCTCAGTCCTATATAAACCTATTAAAGAATACATTATCCCTCTTTCGTTCCCGACTCCATGGAAGAAATGGACCAATCATGCCTTGCATGTTGTCCTTTATTTCTTTCCTTTCAATTATACCACCACTCCTTAGGACACTGTCTTATGGAGGCTGGTCCTCCTCAGACAAACTAGATCAGTTTTTATAATACAGTGAGTACTGTTGTAAGCAAGGAGGACACTTTATAAGTCAATAACACAATAAAAAGAATCCAATAACAATTTCAGAACTCAAACTGACCTGGATTACATGTAATGGTTGCAATTGCAAATTAGCTATGTCAAGTAGCATATATACTCGAGTATAAGCCTACCTGAATATCAGCCCAAGGCACCTAATTTTACCACAAAAACTGCATAAACAATTGTGCTAAAAAAAATCCACATATACATGAGTATATACCGTATCTTATTCTAGTTAACATTTTCTACCCCAGCTACATTATTGATTATTTGTGAAAACATAAAAAACACAGGGCCCTTAGATCATAAATATGGTCTTTTATTTGTGTTTGGTTTGTCACAGCAGGACGAGGTAAATTACAGTTTATCAGCAAAAATGGAAACCTGAACTTTCTTGGTTCTTTGAGAATGCAATGACCTACTCAGATTACCAAAGATAATCATAATAAATCCTACAAGAATGTTAGAAGAAGTGCAGCATATTGTGCTAGAAATGAAATGTCATTTTTTTTTAATTCTAGAGTTTATGGATGACTTACTCACCATTCAGAAAAGAATAGTAATATAGAAGAATGTGTTCCTCATGTTTTAGGAGAAAAACTCAAATGTATTTTATAGAGACTGATTTTTAAATCTTAAACAGGACAAGGTAAGACAAGGACAAAAGTATCAACATGAAGTTACAATGATGTTCAAGAATTCTCACACTTTAGACCACTTCAATATGTTGTAGAGAATAAACAAAGCTATCATAAAGTCTTGGTTGGTCGCAGATCAACTCAACTAGTTTGCAGACCAGACTAGGAAACAGGGAAGGAAGCCTAGATTGGGACAGTGTTGTAGCTTAGAAATGTTTACAAGAATGATTCAGGGCTCTCCAGCCAGTGCAGTCAGTTTATGACTCATGAAAATGTGACCTGGGTACAAACAATTTCCACTAACACCACACCCAGGAATGTCTCTGAGTGTGAGGCTATCCCTTCCTGAACTGGCTAGGGGAGGGTTACTAATGACTTTCAAACAAAGCTGAAAGTCAGTGGTCAGAAACAACTCAGTAGAGGATGAGTCTGTGGACACTGAAAATGGATTTACGGTCAATACAGGTGGCATAAAGGATCATAAACAGCTGTTAATCCCAATGTCTGCTGTTGAAACCTCTTAGCTACCTTGCTGGAGAAATCTAAAGCCAGCTCTCCCCACAAAGTTTTAAGGTCTTAGAAACCCAACATGACAGTTTTAGCCTATATTATATCTGAGGGGACACGATGCAGTGAGTTTGATTTTTCTTGGCTTGGAGTATTGTAAAACCTACTCATATATAAGTCTGATGCTTAGAATTTAAGTTCTAATACAGTCATGACTTAGTCACTCTGACTGCAACTTCAACTTCTTTCTGCTTTTCTTCTCTAAACCATTAGACATCCTTAGTTCATTGAGTTTTTTTTAATTCTAGTTTGGTTTCTTCATTCAAAAGAATGAAAAAAGAAAAGATCAGTTCAATTAAGTTTTCCTGTCTTCTGCTTGTTTTTGTTTTTCTAGGAAGAAATACATCGATTAAGAAATCTTTTTAAGCCAAGGGCCTCAATTCTTCCCATATCGCCTATTCAGAATCATAAACTCACACACCAATCCCTGGTCCAATTAATTTTGCTCAGTGTATGAATCTTGCAGTTAACTGTGCCCAAGAATGCCTTTGATTCTTATTCTTCAGAAGCAAAAGGCCTTGCGTTATTTAGACATGCATGAAGGCATATACGCCCTGCGCATACAGCTCCGGTGTCATAATGGGTCATGAACTGGGTTGCTAACCACAAGGTCAGCAGATTGAAACCACCAACTGCTCCACAAGAGAAAGATAAGGTCTCAATTCCTGTAAGAAGCTACCATCTTAGGAAGCCACAAGGTCGTTCTATTCTGTCCTTTATGCTGTCATCACCTTCAACTCAATGGCAGTGAGTGAGTGTAGAACCCAGACCATCTTGAGAGAGTAGACTCACTAGAGGGTGCACCATTCCCTGTCTTACTGCTGATTATAGCTTAGCCAGCCAATATGGTTGTTCTTAGTCTGTTCCAGTTCATCTGACCCTGTGAACCACAGAAGGGAAAACCACCTCGTCCTGAGACGTCTGCACAACGTTGCCATGTCTGTGCTAATTGCTGCAGCCACTGTTTCCATCCAGCTTGTTGAGAGTCTTCTCCTACTTTGATGACTTTCAAATGATCCTTAAGATAATATTGGTTTTTACATTATCTCTAAAATAGTATTTATTTTTAAATTATCATTTTTCTTCATTATTTTGACAATGTTTTTAGTCCACAACTAGATGAGTTGATACTAAACCAAAGGACTTGATGCTAAAATTACCAATGACAAAAATGCTTATAGCATCAACACATTTTGATGCAAATAAGCAGCAAAATGTTTTACAAATGTGGAAAAATCAAGATCAACAGAATTACAGAGCCCAAAACAACTGAAATACTACTAAGTTCAATTAAATGTCACTGTAGAAGAGGTGTATATTATATACATTATATATATAAATATTTTTGGTCACTCTTACAGCTCTTATAACATCAATTATAGAAATATTACATAAGTAAAGAGCTAAAAAAAAAGTGCAGAATGTGGCCAATTCCTATTATTATCAGGACTCAGAGATTATGATCATACTAATTTCAGGATCAAGTACCACAGGCAACAAAATAAGCAAATTGCATGATATTTGTGATATTGATAAAACCAGAACCTTTTCAGATGAATATATTCAATATGATAATACCCATTATGAGTAAATACTATATGGATTATATGTTTAATTAATATCTTAACTGCACATTGGAATCATCTGAAGAGCTTTGAAAAATTATGATGGCTGAACTTCAGTTTCAAGGACTTCTGATTTCACTGCTGTGAAATGAATCTTCTGAATACAGCCCTAGCCGCATAATGGTTAAAGTTTTCTATTGTTTCTATTGTTTTCAAACAGTAGATAGTTTGAACCCATCCATTCTGTAGGACAGAGTTGTAACAGTCAACTTATATGAAGTTTATACAGTCTTTGAAACCTTATAGGAAAACTCTAGTCTGTTCTCTAGGGTACCTGGGAGTGGGAATAGATGTTTTCGCTTGGCTTTATCCTAGGCAGCTTAAAAAAATAAACAGCAAAAAAAAAAAAACCTTCCCAGAGATTATGATATAAGCCACCACTCAATGAAGGTGAGGATTTTGCATGAGCTACAAGAATTTGTGAATATTTCAGGAGAGGGGTAATGTATTAGTCTAGGTACACTACAGAAATAAGTTCATGGAGACTTATATGTGAATAAGAAAGAGTTTTATATACAAGAGCAACTTAATATTGAGAAAACATCACAGTCCAGTCCAGATCAAGTCCATAAGTCTGATATTAACCCCTATGTCTGATAGTAATCTTTAAAGTCCTCTTCAGACTCATGAAATACATGCAATGACTCTAAATTCAGGAAGATCACAGGCCAGTGGATGAAAATCTTATGGAATAGTAACGGTATAAGCAGCTCAGTGTTTTCAGGTGTCTCCACGTGGCTCCTCCAGTTCCCAGGGAACTGGGGGTCTATCAACATTGTGCCATGTGTCTTGTCAGTAGACTGTCTTTCAGGGAATGATCAGTGAGAGAGAGTGTCTCCTGCCATCAAGGAGGAAATATAGGAATTCCATGCCCACTTATAACCTCATTGGTTATATTTTGATTGACAGTCTAGTCTCTAGCCCTATTTTCTTAATCTTCAAAGTGACATCAGATTATGTAACTACCACAGACCACCCCTTGTGAATTTACACAACTCTTTAGCCAGATAACATTTTCAAAAAAAAAAACAATAATAAAATCATATCTGTACTTAACAGGATAAAACTAAAATGCACACAGTATGTGACAAAGCCTCATTTAAACATAATATTCTATAAGCAAACAGCACAACAATAGCCTATGCCTAGCAGTTGCAGTTAGGGTTCACCTGCATCTTAATCCTATGAATGTAGGATTCATCCACCAAGAAAGTTTGTAAGCCACACACCCCATGCCTTTATCTGCCTTAAGGCCTTTAAAGATGCATGTATATGGGCCTAAAGTAGATTAAAGATATTTCTAAGACAAGGGAACTTTGAGGGACATCAAGAATGATATGATCCACTAGGTGAGGTAGCTAAGGTGATTGAGCAAATTTATGAGGCAGCATACGAAATTAAAAAGTCCAGAGTAAGGACTCTGAATAAACAAACCACTGGGCCCAATGATGGAATTTTTGTTTTAATCACAGTACATGGAAGAAGGAAGGAAAGCTAGCAAATGTCTGGGAGGAAAATCCCGGAAATAATTATAGGAGAATACATGAACAACAGAAGGAATGAAACATTTTTAATTTGCCATGATTTTTAGATTACAGGTTTGGTTTGTCATGCCACATGGTTTCTTAATTCTATTTGAGGTGGCAGACCTCAACACAGTAATTTAACCTATGTCTCTATACCTGTAGTATCTAATTAATACTTAGAGCAATATCACCATGGCCAGTAGGTTCCACTTTCTGAAGCATGGAGTAGATGAAGTCTTCAATATTGAGATGTCAGGTAATGAAAAATAAATTATAGTTATTTCCTATCTTTCATACTCAACTAAAATGAGTGATATCTCTACTATACATCATGTACAAGGACACTCGCATTCTGTTAAAACATTCTGTGTCATGTATAATTGAACTTCTGTTTGGGTGGCTTTGGATCCAGGTACAATATCAAAAGACAGCAATCTTATCTTTATGAAAACCTTGAAATTTCATGATGTAGGAGCAATAGCAATGGGTTTAAATCAGGTTCTCCCATCAAATAACTGTCTGGACTCTGAGCAAGTCAGTTAACCTTTTGGGTCTTCAATTTCCTCATCTGTGAAATCAGGAAAGTGACCTGAATGATGCCTATCATTCTTTCTAGCTCTAAGATTTTTTTTAAAATCCATTTGCTTTCCTAACCTTTTTCACTGAATAGCTAATGGTTCTGAAAATAAACATTCTTTGGCTTCTCTAGCTCACCTAACATTTTTACTTTGTTGATTGATTTTTACATTTCTAAAGATCTCTCTTGCCTTCATATTTAAAATGTCTACAGGCAACATATCCAGTGGAAGGCAGAACAGATAAATTCAAAACTTACCAAGTGAATATTCAATTAGAGTACAGCCCTCATTATTCCAATCTCTGGAATATCTCCAATTCTGTCATTGTCAAGAGGGCATAGATTTCCCCAAAGAGCGTCCTCTCTCATTTTACTTTGTCCTTTACCTGCCAAATATTTCCTGGGTTCCAAAAGTGTTGGTTTTGCTCAAATAATAGAGATATCTTGGTAGTGGTTGCCTGAATTGTCACAATAGCAAAGTGAATGAGGCAGAAACTGGAACTGCCCACCCACACTGCAAAAAAAAGTGCCGTGATCAATCAGAAATGTTAACCATGACCACATGAAATGTGCGAGGCATCCCCATTACTACCTGTTTGTTTGGGGGAGCTATGAAATATTACTAAGGAAGGCTAGATGATAGTGAGGTAGCAAACAAATATAAAATCAACAACAAAGGTCTATTTTTCATGCCAGGTATGTATTAGAAGACACCTACATTTCATGATATTTTACACTCGAGGCTTAGGTTGAAGGTGCTTGGTAGAATGTCAAAGGGAAGAGAAGAGTTGGTGGCAAGTCTTAAAATCATCATTCAAATACTCGACCTCAAAGTGATACACTTGTCTGCCCTTACAAGGCAGTAACTAGAGTTTGTCCCATGGTGCTCACATTCTTGAAGGGTACGGAGGTGAAAATTCCTTTAAGTGCTTATAGGACAAATGCAAATGCACTGTCATCAAGTTGATTCTGGTGTATTGTGATCTTGTGGAGGGTTTCTGAGGCTGTAAATATTTATGGGAGCAGACAGCCTCCTCTTGCTCCAGTAAAGTAGCTGAGAGGTTTGAGTCACCCATCTAAGCACAGTCAATGCTTACCCAAATGTGTCACCAGGGATCCTGGAAAGAAAAGAACTATCATTAGTCAGAGAACAGTATCAATGACTGTTCCAAAATGTTACCTTGAAGATAATAATTAGGTATTACTCTCCTGGAGTTATATAACACATTGGGTCACTAGAAATCCTATTCTCACCTTTAAGCCATTAACTCTATATTAAATGAATAAATCTTAAAGAAATAAGGATCTTAGGTTCTATCCCTGTTAAGAATAGTGGGTGGTTTCCTTCATGCTCTCGTGTAGATAGTAGCATAAGTAGAGCAACGTGAGACCAGATGTTGATAGATTGGCTTCAACCAGCATCATAAAAAGAGTCTCAATTCCTGAACTACAACTGTTAAGTGTATTATCCAATCTGTATAGTTTTCTGTATACACTGAACATCCATTTTAAATGCTTCTTTTTAAAATAAGTTAATGTAAAAAATGCCTTAGGAAAAAGACATACTACTTTTGTGAACTTAATTAATTTGCTGTTCCACACAGCTAGTAAACCAAAGTTATATTTTTGTAGAACAAAAAAGAAACGGTCAAACTTCACATGCTGAGTTAATCTTAAATATTATATCCAGAAACAGTGTTCACTTTCTGTGTCAGACTGGATTCTCCAGAAAAGGAAAACCTGTGCATCCAATTGAGTGAGAAAGAAGTTTATATGAAGAATGTTTTTCATAGCCAGATTTCAGACAAGGCATCCGTTTGAAGAGACCCCTGCGGAATAAGTCCCCACTGAACGTCCACAAACCATTGATCATGTGAAAAAGCCCTGCAGACAGAGTACATCAGGAAGTGAATTTTGCCAATCTAAAACCAAACCAAACTCACTCCCCTTTAGTACATGCTAGCTCATAATCACCTTACAGTACAAGGTAGCACTGCCCTTGTGAGTTTCTGAGTCTACAACTCTTCATGGGAATATAAAATCTAGTCTTTGTCCCACAGAACATCTGGTGGTTTCAAACTGCTGTCCTTAACAATTAGCAGCCCAACACAGAACCATTATGCCACCAGGATTCCTTTTGCAGATACGGTTAGGCTAAAACTTAACAATGTGTTGTTTGTATGCTCTTTTAGCCCATTCCTTATTTGGTATATTTTTATTATTTTCTTCTTTCTGTCAGATTATAAAAAGAAAAATGTAACCAATGTCACTGAACAAGTTGCATAGAATTTAAAAGATAAAAACTTAAATCTGTTGCCATCATCATGTGGTTGACACAATAGATATATGTATGGATTGTGGTAAGAGCTGTAAGAGCTCCCAAAAAAATGAGTTTTAAAAAAGAGCACACACAAAAAACACTAAATCTGGTGTGGAAAGTTTCACAGGAAACAAAAATAAAATTGTACTGAAAAAGCGGCTCAAAGTTGTAGAAGTGTTGAGAGTTCAGTTTGGTTGAAGTTTGTGGATTGGATGTGAAGCAAGAGGCTGTTCCTACCTCCAGTGGCTGCTCAGGAAACCAACCATGAGTAGGAAATCAAGCAGAAAGATCACAGCAAGGGAATACAGGGACAGGTGAATTCTAGGTCACAAGATCAGCTGACAGACAGTGATGACTCCTCAGGGGTCAGCCGGCAATATGGAGGGCCATTGATTTCAGTACAAAAGATCAGAGATCAATGAGCTAGATGCTCGAGTCACACCATCAAGAATTCCTCCACACAATCTACTTATATAGGAGAGAACTTCACTGTTGAGGAAAATTTGCCTCAATTTCACTCTATTCAAGCAGTTCTCAACCTCTGGGTTGTGACCCCTTTGAGGGGTCGAATGACCCATTCACAGGGGTCACCCAATTCATACCTGCTGCAAAATTACAGTTATGAAGTAGCAATGAAAATAACTTTATGGTTGGGAGTTCAGCACAGCATGAGGAACCATCTTAAAGGGTCGCATCATTAGAAAGGTTGAGAACCACTGCTCTGTCCTAATGCTTTTACGAATATTGACCACATAAGAGCAAATATCATCATGAAGTTGGTTCCACTGCCTGAGGTTATGTCCTAGACGATTATTGACCTGAACTCTTAAACCACTGAAAATCCTGACAACCTAATTGATACATGACCAAATTATCACACCTAATGAATTTAACGCACAAATTCCAAATGTTCACCTGTTTGGTATTTCATTGAGTATAGAGAGGGGTACCAAATGATGAAATTCAATCTGTCTGCTCAAAATGAAATTCATACTATTTAGTTCATTATTAAAAATCCATGTTGTAATATCAATTTGTTGAGTTAATTTCCTTCATTGTTTGCATGTCTAGATTAATTTTACTTTCATTTTAACTCTAATTTCTCTGAAGAATAAGCAACAGTCAAATAAAAATGATTTTCTTAGAGGACTTAGTACAGACTAGAAAGGAACCACTAGTTCCACCACTAGTCGCAAAGAATGGGTATACCAGAGCACTTAACGATGTTCTGTGAAAATCTGTGTGCAGTCTAAGGGGAAATCAGTTATGGTCCACTCCAGTGTTCTCTGTAGAATTTCCTTCATTTTATATAAAATATTGCTAGAAATGATCCAAAACTAAGGCAGCACTGTGTCAACAAGGAATAACCAGAAGTTCAAGTCAGATTGAGAAAAGAACATGAGTGAGGGATAGCACAACTAAAATCAGAGATCTTGGTTAAAAGTTGAAAATGCTAGAAAGCTTTACTGGTTATGCAAAGGCATTTGTCCCTGTGGCTCATCATGACAGGTACTGTTGCAAAGAATGGGCACCCCAGAACACTTAGCGATGATCTGTGGAAATCCGTGTGCAGTCTAAGGGGAAATCATTTGAAAAAGAACAGTTGGAGAGGGGTGGGGAGTGGGGCGGGATGCTGCAAGGTTTAAAATGGGGAGAGGGGTATGTCAGGGTTATGTCCTTTCACCATGTTTATTCAGTATCTATACTGAGCTAATAATGGAAGAAGCCGGACTACATGAAGAAGAATACAGAATCAAAATGGAAGGACGACTCATTGACAGCCCTTGTAAGCATCACAACTCTCTGGCGAGGGTGGTGCAGGAGCAGGCAGAGTCTCCTGCTGTGTATGAGGTTGCTGTGGGTCAGAACCGACTGGCTAGCACTTAACAACAACATATGCAGATGACGCAATGTGGCTTGTGAAAGTGAGGAGGCTACGAACAGATAGCTGATGAAGATCAAAGACAGCAGTCTTCAGTATGGATTATATCCCAAGATAAAGAAATCTGAAATCCTTATCCCTGTACCCATAAACAACATTATGATAAACAGAGAAGAGATTGAAGTTATAAAAGATTTTACTTTATTGCTTTCCACCAGACTTACAACAATGTATTGCCTTGGGCATTTCTCCTTCACAAAATCTTGTTAAAGAGTTATAAAACTAAATGTCACTTTGAAGACTAAAATATGCCTGACCCCCTGTACGTTCAATAGCATTAGATGCATGCAAAAGCTAGAGAATGAATAATGAAGAAAAAAAGATTCATACATTTGAACTCTGGTGTCTGAAAATAATATCAAATATACCATTAACTCACAGAGGAAGGAATATATCTGCCTTGAGAGAAGTATAGCAGAATGCTCTTGAGAAGTTAGGAAGGCAATACTTCCTCTTAGATATTTTGTCTTGGTTATCAGAAAGTTCAAGTCCCTGAAGAAGAACACCATGCTTCGTAAAGCAGAGGGTCTATGAGAAAAAGGAAAACCGTCAGGAAGATGGATTGGCAGAGTTGTTACAATGGGCTTTATGTAGCAGTGATTATGACAATGACTCAGGACCAGGCAGTAGTCATAGAGTGGCATTGAGACAGAATGATACTAAAACAATAACAACACTTTATTTAATCTGTTTCTCTTCTTGTCGAAGACAGAAAATTTCTTATTGTCTTTGTGTTCCAGTGGGGTATGAGGAATTCCATCTGACTAAAGAGAGAGGTGTCTAAAGGTAAAAAGTATTGATCTGTAGACCTTTTCAGTCATCTCTAGTCCAACATATAATGAAAAAGAGAAATCCGAGATCGAAGTTGAATGGTTCACAAACTGATGTCCATTTCTAGATTTATACAAACTGGTTCTTCATGACACCACATGTTCTCAGATCCTCAGTCCCTTTGAGATCATGTCTCTATGTACTTTTCTTTTGTCCCTCTTCCTACTCTGATTCAAACTGTACCTTTTTGATAATATTTTATATTATGATGGATATATGCACATAACATATATTGTTTGTATATAATTAACTAAAGTATAAAACATTCATTAACACCATAATTTAAATTAGATTATCAACATCATTATATCTTCTGTATTTTCTCATAATTTTATTTCTAAAACCCAGTGCCAGCATGGATTTTGTTTGTTTATGGTTTCATTGCTTTTATACATAGTTTCTCCTATGCTGATTAAACATCCATAAATCAATAGTTTTGAAAATGCAGGTTATAGAGCACAGAATAAAACAGAAGATTTTTCCTATAGCCAATTGTTAAAAATATTAGTATATGAAGTACATGATAGATTCTACTTGTTTGGATCTTTATAAAATTGCTTAATGTTGTATATAACCTTTATTGACTTGATTTTTTATCATCTCAGTTTCATCCATGGTGGATCATAGTCTAGTGTGGGGTCATCATGTCATTTATTTATACAGTCTCCTGTCAATTGCGCAACCCAGCCACAAAAATTTGTTTCTCAGTGTCTTGATTTTTAGGCCTGTTCCTGGAGTTATTTGGGGCACTGATTCAGAAAATTGCATTAGATAGACCCCATCAACTCAGTTTTGCAGGAAATTGTGTTCCACTATATAGCCAGATATTAAATTATACTAATTTATTAATTTTTCATCCTAATTTTAAAGATGAGAAGTCAGGCTCTCCCATCGCAAGATAAGACACAAAAAAAGTAAGAAATGTTTGGAAAAAATTGTCATTAAAGGGAGTTGCATATGGACACACAATGACTGGCTGATTATTCATTGAACTGCCAGCTATGAGGTGAATAGAGGGAACACACCAATCAGGCTGCAGCCTTTTAAAGCTCTAAAGCTTTGAAAACTCAAAGGGGCGGTTGTCTGGTCTACAGGGTCACTGTCAGTTAACACTGATGAGATTGTAGTGGATTTTCATCTGGGTATGAGGCTGTGCAATTTATACAAAGGCGACAAGTCGGATACTAAAAAACCAGAACACAGCTTCAGAAGAGTGGGAAATAAAAAAGAAAATTGAAAAGGCACATAGAGGGAAGGTGTGAGAGCAGTTGAGAATGTTGAAAATATAAACCTTCATAGCAACTTTTATAAATACTTGGAAGACCTATTTTTTCTTCATGAAATCGCACAATAAACATTTCAGAACACATTTCAACATATAGAATTCCATAGGTAATTTGTTAAATGGTTCAGAGGTGAGGTTGACTCTAAGCTTCTTTATAGGAAAAAAAATCTAACTTTTCTTTTAGAGTTTTTTCCTTGACATTTCTTTTAAGAGATTCTGTGCAAGGTGGAGAAGTTGTGGCAGCTTATAAGCAGACTGGAATATTTTCATTTTAATAAAGGAGTTCAAACTGTGACAGCCCCATTTTGGGTTCCTAAGGATTTAAATCTCTATTTATCGCACCAAACTCCCTACCCATTCATCATGAGTCCTTGTGACGCTACAGAGGAGAGGGAATATTCTTTGGGTTTTTGAGCCTGTAAGTACGGAAGCAGAAAGCCTCACCTTGCTTCAGCAGAACAATTGTTGGACTGGAATAGCAGACTTCGTGGTTAGCAGTCAAACATATAATCCACCACACCATCAATGTTTCTTGGGGAAAATTCCAAGGTCATGAAATTTGCACTGCTCATATATATCTTTGGATGAAAGGACACCATGTGAAATATAACTTGACCTAAACATTTAGTGTGACACAAATTTCTTTAAATAAAGCCAGCATGCATTTCCTCTATCATAGATTAGTTAACACCAGATTCAGATAAACTGACATTTTTATGGGCCAGCAGAGTGAAGTGTGGTATCCGGCACATGTTCTGCATCTCAAAACATAGAGGTGGCATTTTTGTAGTCAGTAGACCAAATATATTCCCAAACACGTATACCATTGGAGGCTCCAAATGATGTGCTGGCCAGTGTTGTCACTGGGTTGTTTGTATTGCTTTACCACCATAAAAAGTGAAGTTGAAGTTGTGAATATGTGCATGGTATCTTAGGACCCTTGTGCAAGAATTTCTGTAGAGAACCTTATATAAAAGTAGAATTGGTCAAGGCTCACGTGCATTAGTGAAGAGGCTCGGAGGCATAGTCGTGAGCAAATCCCCAAGGCTGTACAGGAGCGTGACTGGACTTTCTACGCCTGTAAAGAGCTATGGTATGGGAAACACTCAGAGGCACTTCTACCCTGTCCCATGGGGTCACCTTGAGGCAAAATGAATTCAAATTTGTTGAGTAAGGTCTATTAATTCATAGATGATAATAAGAAAGCGAGACAGCATCCATTAATATCACCCTTCTAGCCATAATTCCTTATGTGACCTAATTGTGGACTCTACCTGTGCCTATGATCCCATTTTGGAGGGCATGCTCTGGTCCAGGTTAAGGTGGGGTTAAATCCTTATATTAATAAAGGTCACATCTCTGCTTCCTTGGAGGTAGCTCTAAGAATGCTTTACCAGGAGGTGTCACTTCTGATGTCATCCTTCAGTTTCCTTGCGGAAAATCAAAAACTCAAACTCACTGTCATTTATTGCATGCTGATGCACAATGACACCATAGGGCAGGGTAGACCTGCTCCTTGGAATTTGGGAGACTGTTACTGTAACATGTCAGAGTAAAAAGGCCCATTTCCCCCCAGCCAAGTGGTTAGAGGTTTCCAACTGGTGATGTTTTAGATTGCTTGCCCCTGCGTAACTACGGAGCCATCAGGGGATATGGCTGGCTAAAAGACAAAAACCATACCTCCATCAAAGCCCTTCCTCCTGGGTGGATAAGAGTCATCAGGAACCTGGAAATCCAGACCATTGGGAGAACAGGTCCAAGATCTCTGTCTGTAATGTCAGGGGCCCATGAGGACAGATGCTCCAGAGGCTCAGGGGAGCACCCCTGAGATGTTGGGGGATGTTCTTTATCTGACTCAAAACTGGGACAGTGCGACAGTGAAAGCAGGTGTCATAACTGTCTTGATTAATATTGTTTAATTTACTTCTATGGGATTCTAATAACCCTTGCAATGTCTACACAGAAACTCACAGGCAAAGTGGCTGATTAAAGGGTTTATGAAGGACGTTAGCAAGCTGAGATGCCAGTGAGAAATACTCAGGGTGGTTGTTTACCAGGACGTCTTACAGAGTTCCAGGATTGCTAAGAAATACCTAAACAGACACGTCACTCAGCCGTAAGGATCAAGCGGAAGTCAAGCTCTATTGGTCAGCAAGCCCAGCTCCCTAAATTTAGTGTCCAGAGGCATCCCTCCCCAGTGAGTCTCAGTCTGAAGACACTTGCTGCAAGTCTATGGGTCAACAAGTGAAAGTACCCCAGACGAGTACCCAGAGGCACTGCACAGACGAGCCTCCAGCGTAAGAGCGTTCCGTTCAACTCGCTCTGTGGGTTGGGAAATCCACTACTCAGATCCGTGCTCTGGTCCTGGTTCTGCGGCTGCTCTGCTCCTTTGATATTGTAGCTGTTTTCTGGGTCCTGGAGCTTCACTGCGCAGGCATCTCAGGGCCAAAGGATGCACTCCATCCTGGTTTTTGTTGTTAGCAAGGGCCTCGTTCTCAGAGGGCAGGATGGCACTCCAGGGAACTGTTTGTAATTACTCACAGGCAAATTCTAGCAGTATCTTCTCCCACCTTGTTACTGGACCCATGCAGAGATAGGTCTTTTGGTGGGAGTTAGAAACTTTGGCTAGAAGAGTCCCGTTAAAGAATTCATTGCCATCCACCTATGACCTCCTCCCCAGGGAATGGACAGTGGCAATGTGGGTGAGAGGAGATGTCGGATGGTATAAGATATGACAAAATAACAATACTTTATAAATTATCAGGGGTTCATGAGGGAGAGGGGAAATGAGGACGGAGGGGTAAAATGAGGAGTGGATACAAGGGGCTCAAGTGGAAAGCAAGTTTTTTGAGAATGATGAGGGAAGCAGATGTACAAAGTGGTTGACAATTTGGATGTATGTATGGATTGTGATAAGAATTATAAAAGCCCCTGATAAAATGATTTAAAAAAAAAAGAATCAATTGCTTCTGCAGACAGGCTAACTTCCTGACCCATAGAGGCAGAACTCAGCGACAATACGACTGAGAGGTTAAAGACTAGAAAGACTTGGTTATTTGCTGACAGAGCATAGGTATTGCTGTCTATCAGTGATTGATTGTATCCTTACTGTTCACTGAACCTGGCTTGCAGTTCTCTATTAACTTGCCTAATAAACCTTCTTAATCATTGGGATTATCTATGATTTCTGTGTAGCCCTAACAACAAATATTATTGGAACCTACATGTAACAATAGTGTTGCTTGAGATAACACAAAATATTTTCAAAAGTTATTATCTCATCTTTCTTGTTGCATTTCTTCTTCTCTACTTCCAAAGGCCCATCAGAAAACACCTTGATATTCTGAAATGTATAGCACTTACCTGCTTGAATGGTAGAGTTTCCTCCCTGGACTATGAAACAACTCCTTTCAGATCAATTCCTTTATATTTTTTCTAATAAAGTACCGAGCAGCTCTGAGTCTTCAAAAGTCTTTCCCTATCCATGATCTAACCAGTTCTCAGCTTATCAGACAACTCTCCAAAATCCTCTACCATCAATTCAAGTTGGACTCACAGTGACTTGATAAGGCAGAAGATAATTGTCCCATAAACATGGGACACAAATTGTTCCAGAGAGAAACACTAATTTCCAAGGCCGAAAGCAATTCTGCCCGTAACTCTTAAGAAAATTATTGAGCATTATTTCCAAGGATGTTCAGAGATTAGTCATTTGCACTGCTCATCTCAAAGTTGGTAGTTCCAATCCACCAGCCTCTGAGAAATGAAAATGAATCTATCTTCTTCTATTAAGGTTTATAACCTCAGAGACCCAGATGGGGGCAGCTCTAATCATTTTCATGAAGCAAAAGTTCTTGAGAGGATAGTATAGAGATAAATAGCATCCTTGCTCACAAGAGATGAAGAATTGTCCATAACAGTATTTTATAGAAGAATTCAGGTGTAACTATTTTGGGTGAAAGATAATATCAACTTATTGGCATCGGGTTGTGGTGGTGGTTGCTAGATCCGTTCCAGCTGGTTCGGACTCATCATGACTCCATGCACAATGGGCCTAAACCCTTCCCTCTTCCTGTCCTAGGTCACCCTCACATTTCCTATGGGTGAGCCCATTGTTGTTGCCAGCACAGTTATCCATCTCACTGAAGTCCTTCAAGGTACTTTCACCCAGTTTGAAAAAAGGAATAAGGGAAATTTCTGTTTTGCTCTTTTTTTTTATATCCTTTCCATATTAGAAAAATCTGGGTTATGATGCAGTACTAAAAAAGAAAACTCAAAATATTCAAAGACTTAACACATCCTATATCTCATTCACAACTGTTTATACAAGTCTCTGTTCCACACCATCATCCAAATAAATCCAACTCTACCTGATACAAGCAAAATTCCACTGCATCAGAAAAAAGGGAGGCTCATCCATGGGCTTGCAAGGGGCAGATGTCACAGTTCATTAGTCAATCCTGGTCACATGGTGCTGGCAAAAGTGCAGAGAAGTACCAGGAAAAGAACAAAATGTTGGCGGATGTTTCTTTTTCAATTGTACTTTGTTTGACTTGCCAAAGAACTCTGCATTTTCTGTTTGGGGGTGATTGTAATTCACTTTGTAACTTAGATTATCCAAGCTGCTTTGTTCAGATTCTCCAGGAATCCTTGTGATTCTTTCCAACAGATAAAGCTTATTTTTCATTAAGAGTAAAGAAAGGTTGTTCCCTTGAATATCAAAAATTTAAGCATGTTCTTGGTTTTATTCTTTACTATTTGCCAGACATTAGGTCAGTCTTCAGAGTGAAGAGATGAAAATTAATAATAATAATAATAATAATAATAATAATAATAATAATAATTCTGTGAGTCCATAGTGCAGTGGCAGAGTAGAGAAACATGTAAGTCAATGCTGTAAAATCTACTGTGTGAATAATTGCTACCATTGAGGGGTATGCAGGATAGTTTACAAGCTCAAAGCAAGAAAATTCTAATCAAGGTAAGGAGAAAACCTTCTCCTTCTATGAGAAACACATTAATTGAATTTTGGAAAACAAATAATGATCAGCTAAGTATTATTTTAAGGAGGCTAGAGAGTCACTCTTTAAACAGGCAGAAAGAACATGACTATATCATTAAAAATTGAAAATATGGGGAGTTGGAATTAAAAAAAAAAGAACTAGAGGAAAGGGGGAAAGAGGAGCTTATGCTGGGGTCTCAAGTAGAAAATGTTTGGAAATGAATGTAGCAACATATGTACAGATATGCTTGATACAAATGATGTATTGAATGTTATAAGAGCTGTAAGAGCTCCCAAGAAAATTTATATTAAAAAAAAACAATTCCACCATATTGGCAAAAGAAAAATAAAAGGGGGAACAGAGCTTTGTTTTGTTTTGTTTTGTTCTGTTCTTTTCTGGGGGGGAGGGGGCATCACTGCCTCTGGTGGTCATGGGCGCTACCCAGTGCTGCTCCTGACATCCGCCGCTGGATTTGAACTGCCAAGCCCACGGGGTTGCAGTCCCTCACTCAACCACTTATGCCACCAGGACTCAGCCCTTTGTTGTTGCTGTTGTTGTTGTTTTTTTGTTTTTGTTTTTTTAAGAGGAGCCTATACCAAGGACTCAAGTAGAAAATATCCAGAGATTAAGATAGCAGCATGTGTACAGACAAGCTTGAGACAAATGATATATGGAATGTTGTAAGAGCCCCCAATAAAAATCATTGAAAAAAAATGAAAAGCTTACATAGAGTTGCAGCATATAACGAGTACTAACAGGTTAGAAGAAACAAAAATCACGAAGAATCAAATCATGACAAAACATAATCCCTATTTAAAAAGTGAAAAACTCTTGATGAATATTAAGTACGATGAGAGATTTGTTTGAAAAGACCATTCCCATGGAAGCCTGAGGAATTGGAAATGAGAGTGAATCAATAGAAGTGTTAGGACTCCCTTACAAGAACCCAGACACTAATGATAGTTTGGATAGAGAGAAGAAGACGGGGATGTGATGTTAGCTAATCAGACTATCAGGACATGCAAACTGGATAAATATGGAAAATGAAAAAAAGAAACCCAAGTATAACTTTCACAATTCAGGGTTCTAAAGGAGACATACACATTTTAGTTTGAAAATAGTATTGACTCCGAGGCATCCTAGTAGATGTTCTCTTTGAAGCTCAGCCAATGTCAAAGGGTGAAAGGAGATCCCTTTAGGAAAGGCCCGAACACGACAGTGGGTGGAGACTCTTCTGAATCCCGCTTACAGAAAACTACGGAAAGGTGTGGACAAGTTTCACTTGCATCTCTGTGTCTGTGTGAAATTTGAAAAAATAAAATAAATAGTTTTGGGAGACTTTGCTGGTGACCAATTTTGTTTTTAAACATAAACTTTAAACAACTTTAAAAACCATAAATGGGGTGGAGGGTTTGGATTTTCATTCTCACTCTGTGAAGTACTATATCTTCTCCTTGATCCAAGGTAATCTCTGTCAGTCCTCTAGCCTATTTCATCTTTCCTCCATTGCCCTCTATCCCTCACTGTGGTAACTTCAGAAACTTATTCCCTTTGTTTACCAAGTCTTTGTCTAGTTTTTCTTTTCTTTTCTTATATCAGTGGTCTGTCTCATACAATATTTGTGCTGTGGTGATTGCCTGATTTCACTCAGCAGATGGTTCTCTTGGTTGATCCAGGCTATAGGGTGCTTTGTGGCTTCAACAGTATTTTTCAGGAAGATATAGTATTTCATCGTGTGTTTGTGCCAACGTCTCTGTATCCATTCTTCTGCTGATGCGCACTTAGAATGTTTCCATCTTCTTGCTATTGTGGACGGGGCTGCACTGAGCATGAATTTGTATGTGCTCGCTTGTGCTGTGACACTTACTTCTGTGGGATACATACCCAGCAGAGGGATTACAGGAATTTTTAATCTCAATTGTTTGAGTCTCACCAACTTTCACCTCCAAAGTACATTTGAAATGAATTGAATGATGAACAGAATCACAAGTTTAAAAGAGTAACATAGAGAAAGCACTTGCTGGTTGGCAGCAAAAGCTAAACATCTTTTTCTTACTTCCAAAATCTTTGCCCTTCTCTGGTGCACTGCTGGAATAATCAGGATAAAGCTCTCAAAACTTCCAGGAGGAAGAGAATGAGGGTGACAGCACTCACTCAGGGCCATGCCTGTAAATAAGAACCGATGCTTATCCAGCCACAAAACCATCTTGTGCCAGACTCTATTAGGCCGTGGGGCAGTTGAACAAAGACATCCCCAATTTCTTACCTGCCCCAAAGAGATTGGCATCGGCTGGAACTGTTATGGAATCAACTGGAGTAAGGAAATCTTGTGCACACAGTAACTAACACCCTGGGATCTTAGAATCTTGCCAAGGAGCTCAAAGCACATCTGAGTCATTGATTCACTAACCACCAGGAAATCCTTAAAGGATGGGAAATGACTTTGTATCCAATTTTTTTAAAGATATAAAGCTTTCAAGTCATCAAATTAGCAGCCAAGCCAAAATCCCAGTCAAGTCCTCTTTTTTTCTAAACCCAAATGCTCGACGACGACACTACCTAAGTACCTGAGGGATCTTTGAGGCTGAGTGCGTTACACACTCCCATGCGTGAACTCAGCCACGCCCTCCGTTTTCTTAGTACAGAGCCACTCAGGTTCGTCACCAAAAAGCTCAGGTGGCGGTATTGCCTCTTCACTTCCTTCTCCTCTCCCATCTTCCCCTCAAATGCTGCTGCTTCTCTCAGTCTGGTTCCAAGCCAGAGCCCCTGCTGCTTTAACTGGAGGCAGAAAATGAGTAAGGAAGAGTGATCATTCCCATCAACAAGTACCCTGGGATATTCACTTGTTGCTTTGGCAAGGCATCTCATGACATTTGGGGCTTCTATCTCACTAAAGTGAGGGTTAGGATTACACTGTCCTGTGCAGTAAAAAACTAAAAATATAGTAAATAGTTTAAGCTCAATGGTCTCACATAGTTTACAATTCTAACAGTCAGAACATTTTCTGAAAAGACATCTTTTTAAAAAGGGAGAAAGTAAAAGAAATCACTTCTCTTAGAAACAAGAGGGCAGAAATCACAGCAGTCATTATCCCTTTCTACTGAGAGCTGAATTGTTCTTCTGAGAATCTTTTCCATTGTGCTTTTTAAATATTGTATTATGGGACATCAAATCCTGTTTTAATGCAGCATATTGATTCTCTTATAGGCAAGGGTATTATCGTCTTAAAGAGATTCAAAGTAAATGATTAAACATAGCTTATGCCATTGCCGTCACCAGCAATTTAACATTTTCTTCTGATTGGTATGTGTAATGGCTGGCTGCTCGAGTGATGAGTGCCAGAACATTTTGTTCCACTTGTGGCTACCAAATGAAAGTTAAAGATCAGTCAATGTCTTTCACCCCTTGCAGAAAGCCTCGATCTTAAGTAGCTGAAACAGTCATTTTGCCAACCCAGTACAGATAGGAGAGTAGGTTTTTTCACTGCCATTCCTGTAAGGGATAATGCAAAAAGTCAAAAGAGAAAACATTCTTTGGTCAAGAATATCCCCTGCTGTCCATCCTTCTTTGTCCTCTTTGCCTCCTGTTTGCTCCTCTGGTGTCACTCTCTGAGGAAATCCCTGTGGCAGCAACAGAATTTCCCTCCCTGCAGCAGTCCGTAAAATGAACCCCGTGTTTGCATCACAAAGAAATGCAGCAAGGAGAACATCTTGAAGGGGAGGAGAGATCAGAATGGCTTTCCATGTATTGGTGACATCATGCGCCCGCTGCTATGGGGAGTGGGGGCAAAGTCCAAAGGCAGTCAACTGTGGGACTATGAAGCTTAGAGCACCCCTGTCGGAGGTATTTCCTCAGGGCCCAGCTGTGCGGTGTGGCTGGAGCTGAGCCATCTTCATGACTCTGGGGGCATTCAGGTGTCTCAGGTTTCCATGAAGGGCAAAGAGTGGAATGGACAGTGGAATCAATGGCCTGTGGAATGTAAGGATTCATAGTCAGAATGCAACCAAAGAAAGATTGTTCTTTTTTTATCAAGGGAGGAATATGGATCTTTTCAGATTTTCCGGAATGCTTCCTGTGGAAGTCATCTGCTTATGTTAATTTTATGATTGAAATGTAGGGGATGTATCTAGCCTGTCTAGCCATTGAGTAGCCAATGAGGCCTCTATGTGGGCATGGCTTTCTCCTGAGACTTCTGCGAAATCTTGCAATATTTCCCTCGTGAAGATGAGAAGCTATCTCCCTAGTTGTTGGAAGTTAGCCTGTTAGTCTCAGAGACAAGGAATTACAGACAAGAAGGCAGCATCCGAGAAGCTGGAGGAGCCGGCGGAGGGTCCACACGGCTTTGTCCTGATGGAGCCAGATCTCTGAAGCTGAAGCAGCATGCAGTTGATGGACCTGAGCCCTGGAAGTGAGGAGCCATGGGGAGACCCCCGCCATCACCGGAATTCTGCACCCACTGACCCGTGAGTTCGTGAGTCGGAAGGAGACTTTATGGACTGATTTAGGGCATATTGGACTTATGGCACTGAACTGGACTGGGCTCAATGACCTGTTCCTCTTGTATATAAACCATTCCCTTATATCCATAAGCGTGTCTTTAAAATTTGTTCCTCTAGTCTACCCAGACTGACACACTTCCCAAGTGGTGATACGAAGGGTGCACTAGGACCTTCCAAGTGAGGAGGTTCCAGCATTCAGCTAACCAAACCGCCCCCACCCCCACCCCAGGTTTGCACATTTACAGCTAGCAACTCTGAGATGTTGCAACGTGGCCTGGGTTACCTATGAGTGCTTTGTTGAGCTAGACTCCTACCTGGCCTCTATCATGGGTCCCATTTCATTGTAGTATTTCCATTCACCTCTTGCTTTTTGGATGAGAGATCATATCTAAAATTTGGGCAACAACACATCTTCACAGTTTTAAGAAACAGCAGATGGCCCATTTTTGGTATTTAAAAAAAAAACACAAGCAAGATTTATTTAAAAAAAAACAGGCTGAATGTTGAAGTAAAGAAATTAAGAATGGCTTCAAAAGATCATTTCTAAGTGAGCAGGCTATTTTAGAGTGCAAAGTCAGACACCTCTAAAGTGTTCCTCGTTGGATGGAGGCAAGTGACACTCATCCTCGCCCAAGGGGTGCTCTGTCTTTTGCTGGGCAAAAGCCCAGAGCCTGTGACAGAACAGGACAAAAAGCAAGGACAATGCTGATGATGTAGCAGCCTGTAAGCAGCTGTGTTCAGAAGAAATGAGACTGTTCTACAGCAAGGGAGAGCAGTTGTTGGTGAGTGGACATGGGGAGTGAGCGCACTAAGGATAAAAGAGAAAGGGAGAGCTGTATCCTGGAATAAGCATTCTGGAGAATCAAAGCTAGGTCTAGATAAGCTTATCCAAAGGCAACATCCTTATTTTAGAGAAAGAAAGAGAATTCTAGTGACATGCACATAAAATGTGTTTCCAGTGAAAAGAAAGTTCTTGACAGAATTTGACATACTTAGTGGGGCAGTAGTATTCGAGACTAGGCTTGCTAAGAAAGCTTCTGTCTGTATATATATGCAGAGAGATTTATATCAAGTCAAAATAGGCGGGCCAAATGATAGTAGGATGTACCTCCTGACTTCCGTTGCTACTAAGGTTGAAAGACCCATTGCAGAGGCTTTATAGACCGGTATCGGACATAGGGGCTAATATCGGACTTACAACCTTGGACTGGACTGGATTGGGACGTTTTCTCAGTGTTCCATTCCTCTTGTATATAAACCTTTCCCTTTCACCTGTGTGCATGTCTATGAATTTGTTTCTCTGGTCTACCTGCACTAACACATGAGGTGATTGAAAATATCAGCATTGGGGTCAGGTACATGATGTCCTTGCTTTCCAACACTCTAAAGAGATGCTGTGTGGTGAATTTACCCAAGGAAAAGCTACTTTTAATCTCCTGACTGCTGTTTCCAAGACAGCTGATTGTGGATCCCAGCCAGACCAAATGCTTAATAATGTGAGCCCTCTCTTCATTTATCATGATATTAACTGTTGGGCCAGTTGTGAGGATTTAGGTTTCATTTAACATGTGATCCATATTGAAGACTGTAATCATTGACCTGCATCAGCAACTGCTTCAATCTTCCTCACTTTCACCGAGCAAGGTTGTGTCATTTGCATATCACAGATTTTTACTATGCCTTCCCAAATCCCAGTGCTCTGTTCTTCTTCATATAATCCATCTTTACTCCGTTCTTGCTCCACATACAGATTGGATAAGTTGAGGAGAAGATGCAACCTTGACACACACCTTTCTTAATTGTCAACCTTGCAGTATTCTCTTGTTCTGTTAGCACACCTGCCTCTTGATCCATGTACAAGATCTGCATGAGCACATTGGAGTGTCCAGAATCCCAGTTCTCCTCAAGGTTACCCAGAGTGTATTGATCCACGTAGATTAATGCCTTAGAATGGTCTGTGAAACACAAGTTAACAACGTACTCATATTCTCTGCTGTCAGCCAAGATCTATCTGACATCAGTAATTATCCCTTATTTCATGCCCTCTTCTGAATTCAGCCTGAATCCTGTTTCATTTCACTGCTGCAACTATTGTTGGATGATCTTCAACAAAATTTTACTTGAATGTGATGTCAAAGGTATTTTTCTATAATTTGAGCATTCTGTTGGGGCATCTTTCTTTGGATTAGTTACAAATATGGATCTCTTCCTGTCAGTTGGCCAAGGAGCTGTCTTCCAAATTTCTTGACAGTTGGGTGATTACCACATCTTAACTGCCAAACCATGGAGAGTATGTGCCCACCCAAGTTGACACAAAACCATTATGATGTCAATTAGCATTCTAGAGTGTGACTGAAATCCTGAGAATGAAAGAGGTTACCCAGGCTGGGATAGTTCTATAAAGAATAGCCCACAAAGGAAGTCGCATAGATATTGGGCAGATACTAAATTGAGAATAGAAGAAAGTGGACCCCAAATAGGAAATCATTAACTATGTGTTCAATTGAAGGTCTCTCATGTAGGGTAGCCCTCTCCTACACAAAACATCTTTGTATCACCATCACATTTCTATCGTGTCACAGCCAGAGAAAAAGGCTTCAACCGGTTGGAGATGGCAACAGACAATTTGCTAAAAGGCATACAAGCCTACTTACAGCTCAGCTGTGTTTTTACAGAAATATTGTCTGGGTTTAAAATACTTTTCCTGCTAAAGGGAAATTGACTTGTCTGTCATTTAACTGTGGGAGAAAGACAATGAGTTACAGCCTCTGAAATCAACAGGAGTGATTCTATCCTGTTCCATAGGGGTCTTTATGAACCTGAATGAATTTGATGGCATAGAATTTGTTTGTTTGTTTGTTTTTAGATCATTTAAGTAATCCATGACACTTCTGTAATCCATGAAAACGAACTTCTGTTGGGAGTATAAAAATAAAGTTTAACAATAACAATGTCATTATGTCTATTACCTTTGCTCTCTGATGAAATTGTGATAGTCACCTAATCTGATGTTAATTTGAGGGTTCAGAGTGAAGGGTGGAGTCTAGCTTGTCAATCTGGAGACAGCCAGGACCTCCTCCTCTGAGAATTTTGGGAAATCTGGTCCTTCCTTCTTGGAAGTGGGAGACACTGTCTCTCGGTTCACTTCCTTGGAGATGTTCTATTGACAACACTCCTTTGGAGACACTCCTCTGACAAGGCTGGCTCCTTGAGAGACATGCCTGAGGTGAAAGCACATGGACCTACCCTGATGCAGCCAGAAACCCGGACCTAGAGAAGCTGCATGCAGCCTGCTGCCTGTGCTGAGATGCTTTCAACATCACTGAATCCAAAGACTTTTTACCCACTGGCTGGTGGTCCTTCTGCATTTGACATCCTTGCATGTGCTTCATGGGTCTGAAGAGGACTGACAGATTGATATTGAACATATGGGCCAATATCGGACTTAAGACCTTTGAGTAGACCCCCTTTTTTATTCACATATGAGTGTCCATGGATTTGTTTCTCTAGTCTACACAGACTAACATGGAAATGCATTTAGCAAACAGGAAGTGTTGTAAGCAACAACCATCCAACCCACTACCATTGAGTAGAGGGGCAGGGTAGAATTGCCCCTATGGGTTTCCAGGACTGGAACTGTTCAGGGGAGTAGGAAGCCTGGTCTCTCTTCCTCAGAGCGGCTATTGGTTTTGAACTGCTGACCTTTCACGTTGCAACCTAACTCTTAACCACTAAGCTACCAAACCTCTTCCACATTCGAATCTCAGCACTAGTAGTTGAAAGAGGAAATTTGTAATTGAGAGAATTTCAAATCACCAGGTGAAAGAGTGGCAACTACCATAAGAAGAGAAATGACCATTCAGTCAACTCCCAAATCAAGAAAGTTGTTGGCTTTTAAAATATATTATTTTAGTGGCTCAAGGGAGAGCAAAAACTAGAAAGGGGTTAAGTATGGGCCTACTGACTGCAAGGTTGTGTACAGGAAATGTCTAAGGCACCCGTTGGGGACAGATATTCTGCAATGTAGATGTCATGAGTTAGAACTGACTTCAAGGCAGTGGATTTGGATTTGCGGTTTGCTTTTAGATCCTGGTTTTATATTCATGCGTAGGGAGGCATGATGCCTGAGATAAAAGACAAGCTGGCATGAATGGGGAAAGACCTGGTCATGGAGAGATGGCCATTCAACTCAATTACTGTAACTGTAACTTCCTCTTAACCCTACTTCCACTTCCCATCCTACTGACCTTCTTGAAAAAACCCTCCCCTGAGCTAAACTTTTGCCTACATAATACAGATAATGCAGCCACTGGATGCTAAGAACCACTAGGTGGCATTTGTGATTTATTACTTCGAAAGCTGAGATGTTAAAATATCTTTGCTGATCTTTTCCTTAGTCTGAACAAGACATTTAACATTCCAAAGCATTTCATTCAAGAAACACACAGTGGATTCTCCTGATCCAGTTCTGTGGCAGCGTGGGGAGGGGAGGGAGACGACTGACTGTCTTTAGAAGTTGCAGGGCAGATCATCTACATTCTCCTGCAGATCCTCTCTGACCCACACCATCAGCTTACATAAGTAATGACTTGTCTACAATTAAGCTGTAAATAATGCAATCACTTCATTCTTGTCCCGTCACTCCAGTCCCAAACACAACAAATAGTGCTAATCACATACTTATTCAAGTGTGTAATTATTCACAGTTAAACTTCTGTCACTTTCACCCTGTTTGGAAACAGCAGAACACAACCTGTAATTAGCAAATGTGGCTCCAGGCACTTTTGCTTGGGAGTACGCCAGGGATTCAGCACCTAGGCGCTCCTTTGATCTGGAAGCTGGCAAGGAGCCTCACCCTGAGGCCAGAGTGCTATCAGCACTCGGCAAGTCACAGAGATCAATGAATATGTCAATGGCATCTATCCCAAATCACATATTACTTCCCTCTCTCACTGTGGTTTCCATCTGTAGTATATGTTTCATAGACTTTCCTTTTCTTTTCAAATCCTTTGACTTCAGTTTAAAGGGTTAGCAGTAAGGTCTCCAACCTCTTGTGTTTTCAACTCTGGGGTTTGAAAATGAAAGTCCCCAACGTCCTGCTTGAAATCCCTTGTTTTTTCTTTCTCTCTCTCTCTCTAAGCTTTGCAGCTTCCTTGAAAGCAAGCCTAACAGAGAAGGGATGGTCTTTGTTGCCTCACCTTGACCACAAGGAAGAAGAAACCGAAGGCTATGGACAGCCCCTCCCCTAAGCCCCTTGATGTAGGAGCCCTGGATGCGCAGTGGTTACTTAGGGCCTGCTTTCTCCAAGGGCGGCAGATCAAACTGCCTGTGGTTTAGTGACAAAGGCTCACTTTCTAGGGGCACTTTTATCCTGTTCCTAGGGTCGCTGAGGAGCACTTGACTGACGGGGTGGCCTTGAGTTTGGTTTTGCTTTTAGTTTCAATCCTCAATTAAACCGCCCTGAATATGAGCACCTGGTGACAAGGCAGGGCGGGTAGACCTCAGAAGCGTCTGAGCAAATCCTCCCAGTGAGAAAGAAGACTGGGTAGCCGGCTTCCTCTCTGCAGGGATGTCAGTAGGCCTTGGGGAGGAAGGATGGAGGCGTGGTGTCGCAGTGCTTAAAGCACCCCGCCGGCTAATCGAAAGGCCAACCATTCAAAGCCAGCAACCACTCATATGGCGATCTGCTTTCCTAAAAACCGCAACTTTGGAAACCCGCCCGGGCAGCTGTCGCCTGCCCGAGCACATCGCAACCAGTCAGGATGGACTCCAAGGTTGGGGGTCTGGTGTGGTTTGGGCTTCTTTTATTTGATGTCATAAAGCTGTGTTGGGAACTCGGAAAGGAAGTGTTCTTGGGTGGTGCAATTGCTTCGCTGGCTGGCTTGCTCAGGGTTGTTCCCTAACAGGGGTGCTCAGCGGACGCTTGCTGCTTTGAGTCTATCTAGGGTGTTTTTTCCAAGGCAGGCTGACAATCCACGTGTGAAAAAATCAGCCGTTGCAAGCCTGATGGGGCCGGAGAGGGAAACAAAGACGAGGCAACCAGGGTGCCCGTGGATTAGACTGACTGAAGCGTGATCATTCTTGTTTCAACCCAAAATGGCTATTTTGCCTTTATCGAAACCTCTAATGGCAATTATTTACCTAATGGAGACAGATCTGCATATCTGGGCTGGCTTGACGTCACCCTCTTTTGGGATATTCTATTAACATGGAAGTCTTTCCTTCAACCAAACCAGAATAGTCTTCACAGTTGGATGATAAACAAAACTAGAGCTCAGATTTTGTGCATAAACATTAGTCGATCTTTGTTTCCAACCAGAGTAAAGCCAATTAAATATATATTTATATATATACATATTTAACAATATATAAATATGTTATATATATATCTATAGAACTTTCAGATGGGAATGAACGAGAGGGTTAGAACACTGTGAAAAACATGACCAATGTCTCTGAACAATATATGCATTATGTAAATGAGGATCTAATTTGCTGTGTAAACTTTCACACAAAACGGAAAGGAATATTATTCAATAATAGCATTCATCCTTAAAGGGAAGAAGGTTGATGCCGAGGACATCACAGGAGCTTTTCCTAAGCCTGGAAAACTTCTGAGAGTCAACAGTGACAGGGGATAGCACAGAGCTGCTGCCTGGATGGTGAAGTTCGCCAAACCAGCCAGATTCGCCCTGGCAATCAGCATGGTGGCAGATGTGAGAGCCAGATTGCCACGACGTTTTGTTTTATAATTTTTAAAAGACAAAATACTATGACTGCTTCTATGTGATGAAAGTGGAACAGTACTGGCCATTTATCTAGTGATTTTTATTAATGTCGACTGACAAGCAATCTGGAGGATTAGTTAAAAAACAAACCGAAAGGACTTCCAGGTTCTCCCGCAGCTTGGTCTTTCCCAGGCTCGCTGATCACAACATTGCTGCCTGGCAGTACTCCATCCATCTCATTTAGTGCATGTGGATACACGTTAGGCTCCTGTTATCCTTTTAAAAATTAAATTTTAAAAGTTTTTCATATGCAGCCCACTAAAATAATAATAAGATGATAAAGCCTACCAGCCCTGCTGGCTTGGAAGATAAATGCAAAGAGGCTTCAGATGTCCTGTCCCATTCTTCCTCCCAGGAGAATGTACTGCATTTTTCACAAGGCATTTCCTTCTGGCTTCAGAGAGCAATGTGCCATTTAGTAAAAAAAAGAAAAGCAAAAAAGACTATATATATATATATACTCACATTTAGCTTCTTGGAGCTATATATGTATATATGTGACTTTCTAAATATATATACATATCTATAGCTATATAAATATATAGCTATATATGGAGAGTTACTGACATTTTAAAAGTATGTGTGTTTGTGTTCATGCCTCAACTATAGCACTAATCATTCATCTCTAATCACTCCATTTCTTTCCATCCTCAAGTGCCTCCAACTTAGTCTGAGTGAGTCACTATTATATATCATCTTGTCTCCTAAACTCTTGCACTCCCGCTGGTATTTTCTGTCCATAAAAACAGTGACCATTTTTAAAATATATATTAAGTGTGATTACATCACACTTTACTTTTCAGCCTCTCTAGTACCTTCTTGCTGTGGGTTATGAGGTTCCACCTAATTCTGTTTTTGTGTCTAACCCAACTTCATTTTGTGTTTCCTGCTCTGGTGGATTCTGCTTCCCCTAGCTCTCCCTGAACTTCATTGCCTAGACCTTTGTGACAATCCTATGTAAAATTGGTGATCCCTTCTGTTTCTTTAGTTACAGACCCATGATTAAATCTTGATTCTTTCATGACACAGCACCATAGATATTCAATCTATTTATTTGCTCTCTAGATGTTGACATTCTTGTAAATATAAGGTTCCTGGGTCTCTGTCTATATTTCATATGCTACTGGATCTCCAGTACCAATCCTAGTATTCCCTACATAGCAGATCCCCCAAGACCCTGAAAAATTACGTGTTGGACAAATGTATGAATAAAGAGTAATCAACCTGAAGACCAAAGTGGATGCAATGTAGAAACTACCATTTAATAGTGTCTGTCTGTCTGTCAGTTTGTTTAGTAGTTACAAGTGGGTAAAGCAATATGGAATACTTTCCCACCTACATTTTAATTTTAAATATTTTAACTTATTTGGTTGTTTTCAGTTTATTGCATGAAGAAGCTACACTAGTCCAGGTTAAACGTGGACCGCAAATGGCCATATCACACAAGTTGTGAGGTTTTAAACTTGTTTCAAGGGACAGAGGGAATTTTTCTATCCATGGCAAGGAAACTTAACCTTCTGTGAGCCACAAGCACTTAAAAGCCATGAGCCTTCAGGTGGCCGTCCTTAACCCATCTAATCTCCACAAGGAACTGGTCTATGTTCTCGCACTGGTCACTCTGGAGCTGATTCACTTTTCAGTATTCTCAATGCTCAATCACAGCACCACTGCAGGCAAGTTTCTTCTTCAATGCCTTCACTGGTTTCTTCCTGTCATCATCAATCCCTTGGACTGTGATAAGAGTCTTCCATCCTTTGCGCTGTTGGATTCTTATATGGATATGATATAAGAATGTGTCCTCGGTCCCTGGTAGAAACAGACTGTGGAAGGCAGAGGCTGGATAAGGTGGACAGGGGGGACGGAACATTTGGAAGCAAGGGAGCTTGAAGGGGAGGCTCCTGAGTCCTCGGCGAGAGCTCAGTGACTAGGGCAATTTTAAGTATTTTAAACAAAAAAATAAAATGATTTTACAATAACCAGGACCGGAGTCTTTCATTAATATTTTATCATACTTGCTTTATCATAAATCTATCTCTCCATTCTCTCTTTGTGATCTGGTTCCTGATGCCGCTAAAGTAAAGGGCAGACAGACGAGGACTTCCTTTTATACATTTCTACATGCATGTTCTTAACTAGAATACAATTGTTTGAAGATTTACTTTGATATAAAATTTTGTATATAATGAAATGCATAAAAGTCAGGAATTTTTCACTAGTAGAAAATGTACACACCGGACTGAGCCCCGATGGCGTAAGTGGTTGAGTGCGGGACTGTGGCCAACAGGCTTGGCGGTTCAAATCCAGTGGTGGCTCTCAGGAGCGGTAACAGGTGGCTCCCACAACCACCAGAAGACAGTGAGGCCCACAAAAACAAACAAAAAAAACCCGAAAATGTACACACCTCTGGAACTCCTCTTCCTCTCTTGGTAAAGGCAGTATCATTACCCTGGAAAATATCCTCTGTCTTAATCGTCCAAAACCAAATGCTGGTCACTGTTCCATTATGAATTAGGTTGGTCTAATTTGGAGTTGTATGCAAACATAGCCACACAGTATGTATTCTTTTTTATATGGCTTCTTCCACTCATATACAATGTCTTAGAGATACACTCAGGTTGCTGCATATATTAGACATTCACCTCTGGATCATTGAGTATTATTTCACCTTTCTTGGATCCACAATCAATGGTAATGGAAGTAGGAGTCAAGATCTCAAAGCAAATGTTGCTTGGGGGAAATCTAACCACATGAGATCTCTTTACAGTGCTGCAGGGCAAGAATGTCACCTAGAGAGTTAAGGGGACATACATCATTCACATGTCACCCAACTCAATAGTTTAATCATAGTAAGAAATGTATAATCATAACCACAATCCATTCTAGAATGTTTCCATCCGCTGTGTGGTAGTTACATGATCTAGTGTCAAATTGGGATTTGAGAGCACGAAGAGTGAAGGGGTGGAGTCTAGTCTGTCAATTGGGTTATAGCAAAGGAGGCCTCTGTGTGGGAATGGCCTTCTCCTGAGGATTATGGAAACTCTGGTAGTTCCTCCTTGGAGCCAGGAGACTCTCTCTCTGTTCACTCCCCGAGAGAAGCTACTGACAGGACATATGGCACTGTACTGATAGACCCCATGGCTCTGGGAACTGCAGGAGCCACTTGGAGGCTCCTGTCAGTGCTGAGATGCTTCTACTGCCTCTGGATCCACAAGACTTTGCTCCCTCTGGCCTGTGGTCTTCCTGCATTCAGCATCATTGCATGTGTTTCATGACTCTGAAGAGAATTTTATAGATTGGTACTGGACATATGGGCTAATATCAGACTTTTTGACTTGATTTGCACTGGTATGGGATGTTTTCTCAATCTTCAATTGTTCTTCTATATAAAAATCTCCATTATACACATATGTGTCTCCATGGATTTGTTTCTCTAGTCTACCAAGACTAGTAGATGCTGACATTTTTTTCTTTCCCAAATGTCTTTATTTAACCTCTCTCTAGAAAATTAAAGGATTGGGTAAATTTGGGCTGATTTCTGGGATTTTTAGTCTGTTATGTTGATTTATGGTTTGTTTCCTGAGCCTGAACGTACTTTATGATAACTGCAGCTTCCTTCTAAGTATTATACTCATGTAATTTAAACACACATGCACAATTTTTCTGTGTAAGATTGCTTTGATTATTCTAGGTCGTCTGTATTTTCACATTAGTTTCATACTCATTTGTAAATTTTCACAAGTATTCTGAAAGTCTTTTGATTGGGATTACATTAAATTATGGATAACACTTTATAAACTAAGAACCATGAAGGGCATCCTCAAACAAATCCTCTCTTGCACATTGAAATACATTGGAATGTTCTCCCAGTCTTCAAGATGAGTTGATTTAAATTTAGCTGAGGTGCATAATTGGGCTCCCTCTGCTACAAAAATAATAATATTTTAAGGGCATTTACAAGTCTTATGCTCATTTTCTTATGATCTATAACAAAGGGGAAAAACAAAACCCTGTATATGTGGGATTGTTTTTCCAATTTGTACATGAGGTCAAAGGACCTTAAGTAACTTGCCCAAGTCTCATAGCATAGAAGAAGGAATTTCCATTCTGACGTGTCTTGCTCAAACTGCCCCCGGAAGCTAGATGATATTATCCTTTATTGCTACATGGACATGAGGATTTTTCAGCATTTTTCTCCTAATGGTGGGATGCAAATACTAAAGGATGAAGAAAAGACAAATGTGCTTTATGATGCAGAGACCTTTCATGAGAGATCTTGATTGGCTTTGTCTTGGAATATCAAAGATGTGGGGAGATTGTGGAGGACTGAGGAACTAGAATGAACAGCCATCTAAGGACATGAAAAGACTACATTGAGACCTGAAGGCAGACAGCTTCTCTCACAATTCTCCCAGCAGAGGTCTGGCCTAGAGTATTACCATCTATAAACAGCCTATTCTGACGGCTTTTGCTGCCTGGGAATATTTATATCTTCAGAAAATCACATGTGATACACTTGGCAATAGCTGCAGGGCACCGATTCCTCCTCTTTCTTTTAGATGCGCTGAGGGCAGCAGAGAGAACATAGAGATTCACAAATGAGCTTTCTTTGTAGGGCACTGCCTGCTTTGAAATTCTTCATTAAACCTTTTTTTCATAAATAAATTGCCCAATGTCCAGGGGGAATATTTCCATCTTTTCATCATATGCAGTTCGAATTGACTGGAGTTGCAGCATGCATGGGGGAGGCTGGTGTAGTGGGTCTTGGCAAAGGGGGAGGGCACCATGTCAAAAGCTCACCACTTCTTATCTCTTTGGAAGGTAAACAGCTAAAGCAGATCCCAAAGGGACTCACTGCAGTAGGGTTCTATTTTGTGGGATGTTTAGCATGCATTGTGACTTCGGCTTTTTGAAATGTTCAGAGTTAATTCTGCAACTTACCCATTGGTGCGCAGGTTCCAGAACATAAATTTACAAATTCAGCTGCTCATAGGCTGGTGAGCCATTCTAGATTAATAGTCCAGGGTCTGGTTGCCATGGAAATATTAATACAAAATGGACCTTTGGGCTGGGGAATTACAATGACAGGAATTACCTTCTTCTCAAGACATCTTCTGAAGCGGCAGGGACCACATCCCTGAAAGATGAGTCGTTCTTATATCTTCTTATTGCAAGCAGTGGTGTGCAACCCTGCCCCTCAGCTGGGTCCCCATGCCGATGGCTATGAGTTGGACAGGTCTTAGGGTCTTTCAAAGGGCAGGAACAGGTGATGCAGGCAGATGTGACTGTGTGTGATCTTGGCTTCTCATGCAGAAACCACGGAGGAACAGTGCCAACGAACACGAACTTGGGGCTCAAGAGGGAGTGTTAGGAGGGGTGTCAGTCCTCTGGGGAAAAGCTCAGAAAGGTGCAGCATACACTTTGGGGTCTGCTCCAGGACCTCTAGGTAGAATACATGCTCCCACTGCCTCCCCCCAGCCAGATTAACAAAGCACTGCTGATTATGTTATGCAAATGAGAGGAGATGGATTTCACATTTCCCCCAGCCAGGCTTTGCACAGCTTTGCATTTATTATGCCCCTTTAAAAATACAGAGTCCTCAGAGAAGGGGAATGGCTCATTTTTATTTGTCCGCCAGCAGAGTTGGCATAGACTGGTCAAGCAATCATCCCAGACCATGATCTGCAAACTGCCCTTTGTTGTTCAATTCCCTTCACCCTGCAGGTGATTATTTACAAAACATATACATGCAGGTATTGGTCCACCTCAAAAGAAATAATGTCTCCATTCAGATTTAGCAAAACTTGTCAGCCTGCGTGCTGAAAATGTTACAGCATTTGCTGACAAGCCATCAGATCACCCTGGAGTCTTGGGCCCAACACCTTGTCCTCTTTCACAGTCTGGGATGGTAAGTATGTCGCCAGTCCTACTTCTCAATAATCATGCCCCTTAGCACGTCAAGTCTGCTTCACACTCCGTGGTGTTTGTTGTCATCAGGAAAGCAGCAGATTGCTCCCCTCGGTTTGGAAACAGAAGGATTGAGCTTGTGCTTACACCGCCACCAATTAGATCTAGATATCAAGGTTCAAACTCTTAATTTTAGAGAGAAGTCTAATCTAAACTATGGAAATAGTTCTGATGCACCTACAATAGTGTTTTATTTGTTCCCTCCTATTTCTACCACACCATGAAAGACAAGAAAATACAGTGCAGCTTTCTATGACTACTTCTCCCCCGCCCCCTTCCCTCTCCACTCTCCTTCATTCCACCCCCAGCTCCCACCATGGGGAGGAACTAATATAATTCGTGTAAATGGAGCAACTGGAAATTAATGATGCAGAGATCAGATGACATATCCAATTCCTCCAGAAGAATTTGTATGATGATTTCCCCTGATTTACAAGATACAGCCCAGGAACCGGATGAGCTCGTCAAAGTTGGGGAAAAAATAGCTGCTTGTCACAAGTTGGAAAGAGCCCCACAGATCTTTGTCAAATGGGAATAAAACTCTGTAGTTCTAGAAAGGATTATTAAGTCAGAGATTTATCATCCACCTTTCCAAATAGCTAGTCTCCACCCAAGTCTAGTGAATCATGACTCATTGCAGACATGGTATAGCAACAAAAAAGTTATTGACAGATAGATGGATATCTAGATGATGATGGATAGATTAGATAGATAGATAGATAGATAGATAGATAGATAGATAGATAGATAGATGAAGGTTGGGTGTGGGGGAGAGTTAAGCCTTGAACTGATAAGGAACTACATGGTCAAACTCTTCCATGGGAGAAGCACAAGGTTTTCTGCTGCTACAAAGATTTACAATCCTAAAAACCTGGTACAGGGTTGCTGGAATGGGCCCAATGAGAGTGGGTTTGGTTTGTGTTACATACATATGAATATGTCATTAAGTCCATTCTGATTCGTGGAAGCCCTAAATGACACAATAGAGCGGGCTACAGTATGGCAAGTTACACATTGAACTGCTAGCCACAAGGTCAACAGGAAAAAGCCATCAGTCACTCAATGGGAGAAAGATGAAACTTTGTACTCCCATAAAGACTTGCAGTCCTGGAAACCCCCAGCAACAGCTGGTTTTACTCTGTCCTGTAGGGTTTCTGCGTTGGAATCAACTCTATGACAGTGATTTTGGTCTTTTAAAGAATCTTCATTCTTAAAGACAGATCCCCATGTCTTTCTCCTGATGAGCAATTCCATGGGCTTGAAACACCAATCCTTTGGCTATCCGTGGGGCTCTTACTCCTTGAGTCATTCATGTCTTTCGGTTACCATCAAATTTGTTCTGGCTAATAGTTACTCCATAGGTTTCAGCTGTGTTCCATAGGGTTTAAATGGCTGAGTTTTGTAAATAGATGGCTGGACCCATCTTCTGAAATATCTTTGGGTGAACTTGAACCTCCAACCTTTGCATTAGGATCGGAGGGTATTAACTTTTCCACTCAAAAATGGGATTTGAAAATTTCTAGCAGCAGAAAAATCTATGAAAACTGGTTTGACAATTACAAAGAATTGATTGGCTTACATAACGAAAGGAAAAAAGCCAAATGTTGCACTACTGAAAGCAGGTTAAATGTCATGACCAATGGTGTAATTTCTTCTTGTCTATCTGCTCCAGTCCCTGGAAAAGGACATCATGCTTTGTCAGGTAGAGAGTCAGTACAAAAGAGGACACCCTTCCATGAGCTACTTGACCCAGTGATACAGCAATGGACTTAAGCTTAACAAGAGGTGAGAACATGGCAAAGGACTGCACAGTGTTCAGATCTGTTGCACATAAGATCCTCATCTCTTGGAGGCAGCTGGATGACAAGGAGCAACATCTGCTTTTATAAAGTGGGCTCCTCCTGAAGCTCACTCGCTTGGCCTCACCATGAAGACCGGTCTGAATGGCACATCCTCAACATGGATGCCATCAAGATGAAAACAGCTTCTGAATGCTCACAGAAGAGTGAAAGAGACCCACTTTCAAAGACCACAGCAGACAGATGAACTTATTGAGACTGAAGGTATTATATTTCCACCTCGAACCAATTTCTTGGGGTCAGGCAACTTGGGGCAACCGAAGCCAAAATCTGCAAGTGGGGTGTGAAATTAGTTCCTCCTATATCACATGACTAAGAATGGAAGAGAGATGATTTCCATAAACTGCCCAACAGGGATCAGAACAAAAGCAACTTTCCTGCTTACACGTCTATTAAAACCAAACAACCAACCCATTGTTAGTGAGATGAATCCAGCTTCTAGTGGCCCTGCGCCAGATGTGTGAGTACTTGCACATCTTCACAGGAGCGCCCATCTTTCTACCCGGGAGCAGCTGGTAGCTTCAACTATTCACCATGCTTACCCAAAATATCACTCGGGCTCCTACGCTTCTACTAAAAAATTAAGGAATACATAATTGACGTAATAAAGTAAAAGGTATGCAAGTGCAATGGCTTTAAGAACACACATAAAGCAACATTCAAATAAGGAAAAAATAAACAAGGGCTCAGAAGAACACCTTGTGAAACAATTTACGTTCCCTAAAAAATAAATGAGATTAGAATCTCAGAACAGAGGTTTCAGCAGTTTGTATCCTACAGTTAGAAAAGAAAATAATGGGAAAAGTTTACTAAACCACCACAACAATAATATTCTAGTCATGAGGACATTGCGAAGTCTAGGATTTGAGGTCATGCCGTTAAACACAAAAGCACACACATCCAGAATGAAGTATGCTATGTGTCAGGTCGTGCATTAGGAATAACGTTAGATAGTGCACACAACGATGAATTAGACATAGGCTCACTCATAAAGGAGCTAACAATCTAATTCCTACTAATAAATATGGAATCATCCGTTGCCGTTCAGCCGAGGAGATAGTACCTTGTAAAGATAAGAGAAACAGACTGCTGAGTGAGTAGAAAGAAGGGCAAGTTGCGTAGAGGGAATAAATAAGATTAGCATTGCAGCAGTGGAGTGCCAAATGGTGGGTTGCAGGAACCAACCCCACGCCATTGCACTGTCACAGAGTTGATTCTGACTAGCAGAAGCGCCCTCTTTGGCTGCAGTGGCCGTAAATCTCTAGGAAAACAGAAAACTTAGCTTTCTGCTAAAGAGGGGTAAGTGGGTTCAAACTGCTGACTTTTCCTTTAGCCAATCAGTGGACAGCCCACGAAGGCGCCAGGGCTCCTTTGATGCTTGGGAAACAGGCTGGCAGGAGGGTGGAAAGGAAACATGGACAAAGAGAGGGGAAGTAGAAGGGAGGAAAAAGGAGGGAAGAGGAAGACATGTGGTTGTTTTCTCATCTAGTTGCATTAGCTTGTCTTGTGACTTAACAGGCTAGGTGTTTCCCATCTTTTTTTTTTTTTTTAATGATTCCATAGGCTTAGTTTTAAAATGGCACTCCTGATAGAAATACATGCAAAGAAAGCAGCTAACATTTACAATTAAAGTTAAACAGAGAAAGTGGTTCCTTCAGTGGGGTGTAATGGAATTTAGTTTGCACACAGTCCATGTCTTTCCACCTTCGATCTGGTAATTCCTGATCTATTTCATGGCATTACCTCGAGAAAAGGGACATGTTTTTAAAATCAAAACAAAAACTGAAGCATTGATTTGGCAGTAGGGATAGAAGGCTCAGATCAATTAATGATATTATTTTACCACTAATTGGTCCTCTGCCAAGACACTAATGTATGCATATCAGACAAGGAAAGGGAGGATGGCAAACTGTTGTTTTGACCTTGTAAAACACAGCATTATAAAGAAGCCATGTCAGACATCAGTAGTTTCCATGGGGAACGTTTCTCTGTTCTGGCTGAGATATGCCTCCCTGTCAGACAACTGGAAAGTGGATCAAGACCCCAGGAGAGGATCAGCACATCGTGGCTTGGACCTGAGATGGATCATCTGGCAGAGCTGGGAGTTGCTTGTCTACCTATTTGTTATAGGCCATCACTAAGAGACATGTAGATTGTATTTGGAGCCTATAGAACACATCACATACTACTAAAGAAGCTGAGGCTTCTCAAAAGGTGAATGACTGAAACCATTACCCAACTTCCGGGCAATGAATGGTCGATTCTTGGCACCCTTATTCTCCTTAAGAAGAGTTACCTGTGATGTTCAGAGAGTTAATACTTTATTCCCCTAGGAATAAAGCATTCCCTAGAGCTGAATCACGGGGACCTTTGGCAATGATCAAGTTTGTATACGTCTCAATGCTTTGAAAAACCTAACCAGCAATAGCCAGTGGCTGTCCAGTCATTTTGGACTCACTATGACACCCTGAGTTTCAGATTAGAACTGTGTTTGATAGGGGTGATGGTGACGTAGTGTTTATTTCACACTGCATCAAGATCCCTCTATATCATTCTTGCTCTGTATGCCTTGTCTTGAAAACTTTTTTTAATGTCAAAGATGAAACTAATTTTATTTTTTATTAAATGATCATTTTATTGGGGGCTCTTACAGCTCTTATAACAATCCATACATCAATTATTTCCAGTGTATTTGTACATATGTAGCCATCATGGTTTTCTAAACTTTTTCTTTCTATTTGAGCCCTTGGTATCAGATCCTCTTTTTGCCCTCTCTCCCTCAGCGCCCCCTTGGGGCCCCTTGACACATTATAAATTATTATTATTGTCAAATCTTAAACTGACCACACTCGTCCTTCTCTCTGGTTTCTGCTGTTCCTCTCTCTGGGAGTGGGAGTGTGGAGTAGTGGTTATGTGTCAATCATTTTCCCTCTCGCTCCCACTTCTCCCCAGCTTCACCATACCCTACTGGTATCAATACTCCCATGCCTCTTCCTGGATCTTGTGTGTTGTGAGCTCTTATCCCTTACCTGTACCTGTGTACATGCTCCAATCTTGCCCACTGTGAAAGGCAGGACGGAGATCATGACAGCGGAGGGTGAGGAAGGCTGAAGGAACCAGAGGAATATTGTATGTTTCATCGTTGCTTTACTCATACTTTCCTTGTGACCCTTCTATGAGGAGATGCTCCCTTGTCTACAAATGGGTTTGGGGTCTCTTATTTGGCCACCTTCACTCTGAACAATATGGTTTTGTTTGTTTGTTTGTTTGTTTGTTTGAGATCTTCTGATGTCTGTTACCTAATCCTATCAACACCTCATGATCACATGTGTTGGTGTGCTTCATTCAAGTGGGCTTTGTTGCTTCTATGCTAAATGACTGCTTATTTAACTTCAAGCCTTTAAGATACCAGCTGTGAGCTATATCTCTTCATGGCCAGGCACCGTCAGTTTTCTTTGCCACATTTGCTTAAGCAAACATTTTGTCTTCAGTGATTAGGCCGGAAGGTTAAGCATCACAGTATGCCAGTTTGTAGAACAAGGTGTTCTTGCATGGAAGACTGTCATAAGCAGAAGTCTGAAGTCTGCCCACTACGTCAGTGTATTGCCCTATAAATAAATATATGTACCTAAGTCAATGCCTCTATTTTTATGATTGGATGCATTTACAAATATATACATCGAGACTTATACCTCTAGCCATAGCTTTGCTTCCTAGATTTTTCCTCTGTTTCTGTTTACCTTCCTCCTGTCCCATCATCATGCATATTGTAAAATTTTTGTTCTCTCCTCTCCATAAGTTATTTTTGTTCAATTATTCATCAAAATCAGCTCCCCTGAGCCAAGAGGCAGAAATTAAATGTTATATCCACATTCATACCAAATTAATTAATTGTGATTAATGCTCCTACAATGAGTACAAAAGGAATTAATCATGATTAGAAATATATTGAAAAGTGAATTCCAGCATTGGAAGCTTCTCCAGTTCAGATATTGCATAAAACTGGAAGATAACCACAGGTTTCTGTTTTTTTTGCTGTAGATGCTCTAAGTCATCTGCTAAGGCTTGTGGAAAAAAGGAATAAATGAAAATGGACGGGAATTATTTTCTTTTCCTCCTGGAATTCGAGGATCACTCCTTTACAAGTGTGGATATCAAAGCCTTTCGACTGAGGATTGACAAACTTCATCCTGCAGACCCAACTCTAGTCGGCCTCAGGCCTTTGAATGAGGCTTTACTAGAACACAGTGTACCTGTTTGTTTATATTTATTTCTTGCATATGACTGCATTGGTGCTACATAAGGAGGGTTAAATAGTAACATGGCATGCAAAAACTGAAGATATTTACTATTTGTGGCTGTTTCAGTCTGGGTAGACTAGAGGAACAAATTTCAGAGACACACATATAGGTATAAGGAAAGGGTTTATATACAAAAGAAATGTGACACTAAGAAGGCATCCCAATCCAGTCCAGTGCAAAGTCATAGGTCCAATCTCAACCCATATGCCCGAAGTCAGTCTATAAAGTCTGCTTCCAACTCAGGAAGTCACAGGTCAGTGAGTGCAGAATTCTGGCACTGGCAGGGGTCTCCCCATGGCTCCTCGCTTCCAGGGCTCAGGTCCATCAATAGCATGCCACTCCAGCTTCAGAGGTCTGTCTTCATCAGGGCAAAGCCATGTGGTCTCTCTGCTGGCTACTCCAACTTCTTTGAGGCTGCATCTTGTCTTTTCCGTGATTATTCGTTTCTGAAACTAACTCCCAACAACTGGGGAAGATAGTTTCTCATCTTCACAAGGGAAATATGGCGAGATTTCCCTGGAGTCTCAGGTGAAAGCCATGCCCACATAGAGGCCTCATCGGCTACTCAATGGCTATCTCCAGATTAACAGGCTAGACTCCACCCCTACATTGCAATCATAAAATTAACATAAGCACATGACTGCCACAGTGCCTTTACAAAAAAGATGTGATAATCCCTACTTCAGGCAAGTGGGGAGAAGAGACTTCTTGTTGATAGCTCTTAATGATCTCAAAGAACGAGGATTTTTAAAATGAATGTAACTGAAACTTATGTGAAGACAGTGACTCTGAAGAAATCTCTCACCAAAGGACCCTGCCCTGCATGGGTCCAGTAAGAAGGTGGGAGAAGATACTGGTAGAATTCACCTCTATTTGTGAATCAGCTTCACTGGAATGCTCTCTTGCTGTGTTTAAAATATACAAAATGGGGCTGAGTCCTGGTGGGTGGCATAAGTGGTTGAATGCGGGACTGCAGCCTGTGGGCTTGGTGGTTCCAATCCAGCAGTGGTTCTCAGGAGCAGCACTGGGTAGCACCCATAACCACCAGAGGCAGTGATGCCCCCCTCCCAAATATATATAAATATATATACAAAATGTATAAAATTTCTTGAAGATGCAGGAGCAGTTATCTCATTACCAACAAGAGCCAGGAATGCAGTAAAGTCTCTGTTGCCAAGATCTCAGTGGAATGAACCTCCTGGATCCAGAAGACAGCTATAATGTCAGATGAGTAGCAGCAGAACCTGGAGTCAGAGCATGGGACAAAATGGTGGACTTCCCTACCAAGAGAGGACATAAAGCTGAGCACTTTTGTGCAAGAGGCTGGCATGTAGTGTGGTGTCTCTAAGTACTTCATTAGGGAAGCTGGGACTTACTGACTTTGGTCGTTACTTAATTTCATGTCAACTTGATCAATAAGTGTAGAAGTGGAGTTCAGCCTGCCAATCAGGTCACAGATTGATGATGCCTCCTTGTGGGCGTGGCCTTCTCATGAGGATTCTGGGACCTTCCTTTCTTTCTCCCTGCAGCTGGGCCACGCTTTCTATCTGTTTCACCTTCCTGTTGAACATCACACTCAGAGAGCTTGAGGAGCCAGTGAAGACCAATGCTAGTGCTGAGCTGCTTCCACCGGAGGCACAACCCACTGGCCTGTGATCTTCCATCATTCTGCATCATTGCATGTACTTTGTGAGTCTGAAGAGGAATTTTTTGGCTAGTGTCAGATTTAAGGGCTGCTTTTGGATTTAGAGACTTGTTCTGGACGGGGCTGGGATGTTTTCTTAATATACAATTACTTTTTGACATAAAGATCTTTCTTATGCATATATGAGTGTCCCTGGATCTGCTTCTCTAGTCAACCAGTCTAACGATCTGACACATAGAGCTTAGATGAATTATTTTGGTTGATGCTTCCAGTAAAGTGGTATGCCCCTTGGGCATTTAATAACAATTCTGAAAGAACTTTGGAACATGTCTTGATTAACAATTATATCCTGAGTATTTCTCACTGGTATTACAACCTTTTATATTCCTTAATAAACCTTTTTATCATGAATGTTATCTGTGGATTTTGTTCAACCCTCACAATGGCTATCAGATCACTAACAGGTAAAACAGAACATTAAGAAAACACACAAAGCTTGGCACGGTACCTGTCCTAGTGTGTGCTGTGGTTGAGTGAGTGAAGAAATGGTCCAATACTTGAATGCTCTATCACACAGATCTTAAACAAGATTTCCATCATATTTTAATGCTTGATTTTAAAAACTGTGAAATTGGGAGATGTAGGTTGGTGATGTAGAACATATTTTCAGGTTAGAAAAATCATAATCTTCTGTATAGTTCTACGGGATTTATTTTTGCATTTTAGGTAAGTTATTTAGCAAACACATTGTATTAATGTTTGAAGCAGCAGAGCTTTGCAAATAATACATCCTTCTAAAAGTACCACCTTCATCAAGATTTCTAAATGCCAGGCACAGAGAGATGAAATGACGTAATCAGGTCACTCTGGCACTAAGCCATTGAACAGGCATGGGGATTGAGTAGTCTACCTTCAGAATCTGACTTTTATGCATTATGCTATGTTGCCCTGAATAAGAAGATGTAGTGCTTTTCTTTATGGCCAAAACCTCTATTCTACGATGAAACAAATGCTATGTGATTATATGATATCCTTTGTTTGTTTGTTTGTTTTATTGGAGAGGACTGTACTGTGATTATGTGTCTATGCACACCCACACATACATTTTTTAGCTGCTGTGTCAATGCATTAGAAGTTTAGGATAAATGTGAAGCTGCTTTTTTCTCTTCTAAATAGAGTGAGTATATTCACTGTGTGATTAATTGCTATGAGTTAAAGGGAATCAGCAACTTTGTCCTAAAGTGATTCTTCCCCTCAGAGATGAATCTTGTATTTATTGCTTTATTCTACCAGGAGCAAATGTTCATTCATTCAATATCAAATATCCAAGGGCAAGAGACTAAATGGGAGACCTCATGGATAAGCGAGAAGTCTAGTTCAAACTGTGGGTAAAGGATTGCAGAACTCTTTTGCATATGGATAGCTAGTATGACTTTTTAGCTTCAGAACTGGATTATGTGTCTTCATTTTATCTTTAATTTATCCAATGAAAATTTCAGTGATTTCACGAAGTGCCAAGAAACGCACCGCCAGAGTGACTACGAGGGGTCATGCTCTAAATGAATCCAGCACTGCTTTTGGGGAAAGGATGAGCGATAAGAGTTTCATGGACTTTTTGCCCTATTTTTTATGACTACCATAAAATATTTTTTGATAAAATTGTTTTGGAAAAGGTACTTTACTTTAAGGAATTGATTTTAAAATATGGTAGATTATTATCATGAGTTGTCATTAAGTTTGTTCCAATTTAGACACCCCCCCTTTGTGTAGACTAGAACTACTCCAAAATGCTTTTGAAAGCTATGGCTTTTTAGCAGCAGAAGGCCAGATTTGTCTTCAGAGATTCTCTAGATGGAGTTAAAGGTCAGCTTTTCAGCTACTTGTTGAACATTTAACTATTTGCATCACCCAGAGACTTCTGCTTGTTTAATAGTGACTCCAAAGGAGTTATGACCCTGTTAAAGTTTTATTATCACTCCTCTCACCAAGGTTTGTATTTAAATCTGGGCCAGACATCTAACTAACTATGGTCAACGTGAATGTAACAGAAATGATGATCATCCAAAGCCTGCCCACTTGTGTTCTCCTTGTATCGGAACACTGAGAAGACAGCAGGATTGAAGAAGCCCACACTGGTGCATTGGAGAAGTAGAACCACTTTTGGGGGAGCTCTGGTGCCCCAGCCAACATACAGTCTTGTGAAAGAAGGAGGTCGAAGTCAACGGAACCCATCAAGCTCACTTTCTCTTCCTACCATCAAGTTGATTGTGACTTACATTGACAATGTAAGATGGCCTAGACCTGCCCCTGTGGCTTTCGGAGACGTCTTTATCTAAGTAGAAAGCCTCCTCTCTCCCGTGGAATAGATGGCGGTTGTGAACTACTGATCATGTGGCTTGCAGCCCAGATGACAAATGACTACCTGCATGTGACTACTTCCTGGTGAGACCAACGGAAGAATGATCCATTGAACCTTCAGAATTAGAATAACTAATAAAGTGATTTTTAAAATTACTGAGTGTTGGGGTATTTTGTTAAGCAGCAACACATCATTGACACCAGGAATACTTAGTGAGCATTCCTTACCACTACATTTGAATATTGTTCTGGGATTTAGCTTCTCTGATTACAACCAACTTCATCATATTCATCTACAGTGACCTCTTCTCAATGGGTTAGAATTCAACTAACTGATGAAACCAGTTATCCAATAAGGATAATGCTGGGCATGCTTGTGCTTTATGTTTGTAGTTTTAACTTTCTTTCCTGGGAAATAATCATGTAGTTCTGCATAGCCATAATTATAGGGATTTGGAGAAAGTAATTTCATGTTAACTTTTTTTTTTTCTCGGCATATGTCTAAAATCTTAAGTTTCCAAGGGAAGTGTGACACAGAAGACACAGAATTGGGTAAAAACTTTGGACTGACATTACTCTAAGTAATTTCTTTTTTGTTTGTTTGTTTGTTTGTCTACTCTAAGTAATTTCTAACGCTACCTAGAAAGAGTACACGGGGAAAGCTCTGTGCCTTATTTTGTTTTTAGTAATGTAAGGGATTTATTGTGTCTTTGAAATTGCTTCAGTTGCATTACAAATACTCCAAAGAAACCCACATTTTTATTTTAAACATTTTTTAAAGGAGGATTATTACGACCTGCTATGTTCTCTATATGTTGCTGTGACTGCTGCTGTGGTATGTCACTAGCCCAATTCTAACTGACAATGATCTTATGTGATAATGTGATAGACTAGAACAGACCCATAAGGATTTCTTAGACTGAAATCTTTGAGGGGGAGGCGCTGTGGTGGGGTAGTGGTTGTGTGCTGGGCTGTGATCTGCACCTGATCTTCACAGGGCGGCAGTCACAAACCATCAGCAGCTCAATGGAGAAAGGTTGGCCTTGGTCCTCTTGCAGCTTCTCAGAAACCCGCAGGGGGTTGCTATGACTCAACAATGTCTGCAAGGCAGGGAGCTTGTTGTTTGGTAGTCTTGATAAGAGGAGTCTTTTCTTCTGAGGAACTTTTGGTGGGTTTCCACCACCTAATCTTTTGGATAGCAGTTGCATTCTTAACCATTTTGCCACTGGATGCTTGGTTTACATAACAATAGTACAAATATACACAAGAAAACAGAAGCACACACACAAAATGCTACCATCTGTGTGTGTGTGTGTGTGTGTGTGTGTGTGTGTGTGAGAGCTTTCATAAGGGGGGGGGGGAGGAGAGAAGGAAATATGCAGAGAATACCAGAAAAATGAATTTGCAGTCAATAGCCAATCCAGTTCCTGGGAAAGTGTCTCCAGGTCTTTTCTACTGGTGACTGTGGTTGGAACGAATCTGTTCATTCTGGAGAATTGGGTGGAATGGATGTAAGCAGCACAGCACAATAATTCATTTCCATGTTGCCAAAAAATTATAGTTGATTCACTACAAGGAAAATATTGGGGGCTTCTTTCCTGGACTATTGCATACATTCTCTTGTTTTGAAGTCCCTTTCACTCAGGCCACATCTATGGAAAATGACACCTTGGGCAATTAGTTTGACATTGATGAATGACCTCATTCCCTCAAGGTCATGGAAGTGGGGGCGACCAATAGAAACTGCTCCTTGGCACCACACCCGAAGCAGCAAGTAGGGCATGTGTCACACCTCAGACATCCTAGATATGACTCCACCTCTGCTGTGCAACGCGAAGTCTCCTACACAAGTCTGAGTAGTTTCCAGTCAACACAAGTGTGGAAAGTACCTGTAAAGGGCCTTCTTTTCTCTCCTTTGCACGAGAGAAGCGCAAAACAATTTCCCCCCTGTATTTTTGACAGGTAAAAGCCTATTATATTGTACCATATATTGTCTCATGGAAATTACTCATTCTTCTAAAATTGAAAGAATTCACCCCATCTTAACAGATTAATAGATTGATAAGCATGGTGAGATCACACTTTTTTCTCTCCAACAAGGAAAAAAACCTCAGGATTCATGATATTTGCAGCTGGTAGTGATTAGAAATCTATAAGACAAATAAAATAAATTAAAAATTACATTATGTCAAAGCATGGTATTTTAGAATTCAAATTGTTGACTTGAATTGCACAGAAAATTTTATAATCCAGCCTCAAGATAAATACTGTTAAGCAAGCTTCAACTGAGCTTAACAGGGCTTGACATGCTCAGTTATAATATTTGTTTAAGAAGAACTATTTCTTATTCTTTTTCTTATTTTTCATTTCACCAACTATTCTTTACTGGAAAAGTTGAGCACTTCCCCCTGTTGCAGATGTCAGTATTAATGAGTCCAGAGTACCCATTCCTGCATTTGGATGAGTGTGTCACAAGTTTCTCTTGGTTTGTAATTTGGGGGCAAAGTCATATTGTACACAACTCTTTGGATCTTTGCACATATGCAATCCCTAAACCTTGATGCTCACTGCTCTAAGTAGGGCGTTGTGTTTTTGCCTTTACTATTGGGATTATTAGACAACTATTTGGTCTGAGTAATCTGTAGAAAACGCATTTAGTAGGGTGACCTCATTCTTCAAAGGGCAGTATACATTTTTATTTTAAACCACAGATAACAGGATTTGCCTGTGCCACTGCACTTACCTTAATCATATAATTGATTTACCTTAATCGTGTGTATCAAAATGGCATGAAGTAAACTACAGACTCTCTTCAAATATATTATATATGACTATATAAGAGATATTCTTTATCTACTCTGAGGCTAGATTAATACACAAGGAGTTTCTACTCTAATAAAGAAATTCAGTCCAGGGCTGAGCCCCAGTGGCGTACTGGTTGTGCACGGGACTGCGATCCACTGGGTTGGAGGTTCAAATCCAGCAGCAAGGCTGGGCCTTCTACTAGGGCTCCCCCCCCAAAAAAAAAAAAAAGAAAGAAATTAAGGCCAGACAAGTTACTGGGTACTAGAATTCTTTTGAAACGATAGTGATTTCCTTAATAGGATGCTTATCTAGGGAGTAACTATTTGAATCTCTTGCTCACTATGAGAGGGTTTCAAAAGATTGATGGTATTATCTCATTCTCTTTTTGAAAAAAAAATATGACTCTCAAACCAGCATAATTAGATCATGCCTGATTCCTATTACAGACTGCTGTGGAAATGATCATATTAGAAGGCCCTGGGCAGAGTAGGAGAAAAATATGGAGAGTATCTGCAGATCATAAACCAAGACCAGGCTGATTGGTCTGATATTTTCTTGGTCAACCTCCAAGACTATGGTCCTTAACCACCCTTCAAGCCTGGAACTGAACTCACTCTTGAGGCTCCATTTTCAACAACAGAAATCTATCAGGGAAACAAGGACACCAGCTGTAGGAAACCATTTGAAGTCAAAAGGGTTGCATTTGCCCAAGGACAGCATTCAGTTGGGAGGAAGAGCTGGGAAAGATGTGGAATAGAAATGGAAAACACAAGGAGGAAGTGGGAGAATGATGTCACATTCTAGAGAAAGAAATACACGAAACATTCCCTTTTCCACAAACATTCTGAAATTCCATCATATCTCTCAAAAATTCAGCCAAGAAATATGTTTTCAGACTATCCTTCTATTGTAAACACATGTTTTCCTCTCAATAATCTAGTCTGCACGGGATCAAATAGGCTCAAGAAGAAGGGATATACTTGAAGCATGTGGGGTTGTCACCAACTGCTCTTCCTCCCCCATAAGATTGCCTTACTAAGGTATATATTCATGTGATGCTATCATGCCACATAAGAAATCAGTCTCATAACAATGTCTATTGTGCAATCAAAATTGTTTTTATCTGCTCCATACTGTATTCTTTCTGAGTGTCTGTGGCAGTCATGTGCTTATGTTAATTTTATGATTGAAATGTAGGGGTGGAGTCTAGCCTGTGAATCTGGAGATTGACATTGAGTAGCCAATGAGGCTTCTATGTGGGGATGGCTTTCTCCTGAGACTTCTGGGAAATCTCGCGATATTTCCCTCGTGAAGATGAGAAGCTATCTTCCCCAGTTTTGTGGAGTTAGTCTCAGAGATGATTAATCATGGACAAGACAAGATGGCAACATCTGAGAAGCTGGAGGTGCCGGTGGAGAGACCTCATGACTTTGCCTTCATGGCCAGACCTCTGAAGCTGTGGCAGCCACATGGAGACCTCTGCCAGTGATGAGTTGCTTCTGCCACCACGGGATGCTGTTGATGGACCCTGAGCCTTGGAAGCAAGGAGCCCTGGGGAGACCCCTGCCAGCGCTGGGATTCTGCACCCACTGTCCCGTGACTTCATGAGTTGGAAGGAGACTTTATAGATTGATTTCGGTCATATGGGTTAATATCAAACTTATGACTTTGAACTGGACTGGACTGGGATGCTTTTTCAGTGTTCCATTCCTTTTGTATATAAACTCTTTCCTTATATCCATATGTGTGTCTATGAAATTTGTTCCTCTAGTCTATCCTGTCTAACACAGTGTCCCTGGGTGAAATGACTCCTAGTTTTTAGTAAAATACAGTGATTGTGAAGCTGTAGAATATCTCATTTTCTGGTGATAGTTCAAAGACTTAGATTCATTTTTGTTCTAAACTCATGTGTTTGTATTTTAAATCTATTTCAGGAAGTTCTTCAGCTTAATTTTTATCTTTATCCATATAATTATTTTTCACTTCTGCTTTTAATTTGTACCACATGGTGATAATAATACTAATATATACAATAATAAGTTTCATTTATTGTTAATAAGTTCTACTCATTGTGTTCTTCAAGGTACAGTTGGCCTTTTGGATCAGTGTTTTCCAAGCCCATGGATTTGGTGGGAGTGACAAGTATTTAAGTCAAATTTTGTTAGTCTCTCATAAGCAAAGAAGATGTGGTAGTGCTATAATCTGCTGTCAATTTGAGAGGACTATGAGTGAATCAGTGGAGTCAAGCCTGTCAATCAGCTCATAGGCAATGAGCCTTCTGTGTGGGTACGACCTTCCTCTGAGGATTCTGGGAATTCCTGTATTTCTTCCTTGGAGGCAGGAGACACACACACTCTCTCTCTGCTCCCTCCCAGAGAGATATTCTTGTTGACAAGCCACTTGGAGACAGGCTGATGGCAGTCAGAACCTCCGAGCAGAAGGAACCATGTGATCTTCCTGCATTCATCACCATTGCATGTGGTCCGTGAGCCAGAAGAGGACATTATAGATTGGTATTGGACATATGGGCTGTATTGGATTTATGGATTTGATCTGGACTTGGCTGGAATGTTTTCTCATTATTCAATTGCTCTTGAATAAACCCCTTTCTTTTACACATGTGAGTGTTTACGAGTTTGTTTCTCTAGTCTTCCCAGGCACACAGAGAGGGAGTATAAACTGCTATTGACACTATTCCCTTATTCGGTATTATAAGTAATCTGGATAGGGTATGTATATATTAAATGCAAATACTACACTATTTGGTATGAGGGACTTGAGCATCTCTGGATTTAAGTATCTTCAGAAATCGTGGCAACAATTTCCTGCAGATACCTTGGAACAATTTCCTATTCATAGACCACGGCATAAAATATTTAATTTAATCCTTTCAACATAGCAACTCACAACTGTATAAACCACCGGTGATCTCAACTTTTGTGTACCATGGAAGAACAGTCTTGCCAGCTCGTCATTGGGAAATGAGACTTCCTTTAAAACACACTCAGTACAAAGAATGAGCATGTGAAGAGCAGAGTGTAGGTAGTCATCACATTACCAGATGGTTTACGTGTGCCATCTCACTTAAAACTAGTCAACTCTGCATCACAGAGACTAATAAATGCCAAGAAACAGTAGTGTTTATTAATAATATTGTCAGTGGCTCATGATTCTGACGAGAAAACTGAAACACAGAGAAGTGTCATATCTTTTGGTGGTCCAAGGTGTGGAGTAGATCTGGGATATGCACTCAAGGATGGTAACTCCAAGGAGTCCTTGCAGTACAGTGTTCATGACCTGACTGACTGCTAACCCCAAACTCAGGCAGAGTCCACAAGCTGCTCCACAGGAGAAAAGACGTGGAAATCACCTCCGACCTGGGTACAGCCTCTGAGGCAGTGCTGCTTTGTCAGAGATGATTGCTGTGAGTCAGAATGGACTCAGTGGTACAGGACAGCAATTTAAGGCCAGATTTCACAAAGTTAAGCACTTTCTGATGGTCACTTTTGTGTACTTATATAAGCCATCATAAGCTTACCCTAGAACAGATGGTGGGTTTGGAGAGTTAGATTTTATGCCAATTTCAGTGGGCCAGAATCCACCCATGATGCTATCTAACAAAGTGTGGCCTGGTCCACAATGGGATCATCTGTGCAGCATCCAACTCTGTAGGGAGAATAGATTTCTTGAATGTGATCACTGCTTTGATATCATCGAGGGAGATTTCTTTCAGGTTGTGGCCAACTTTGAGTATAAACAGACAGTGTTTGGAAGTTATTGGACTTGTACTGCTGGATCTGGATCCTGATCCCAGCTGATTGTCACCCTTCCATTTACCTTGACCAATCTCAGATTTATTCAGCTAGCAGACATCCACCAGCGTATTATCTCCCTGACCGGCACATCAGTCCCTGCAGCTACAAGTTGAATCAGGAGAACCTTTTGACAAGGGAGCTCAAATGGACTTGACTTATCCACTTCTACAATTTTGTGAAAAATTTCTCCCCATAAACCCTTTTCTATGCCCATGCATGTGTTTCACTAGTTTGGCTTCTGTAGCTCATCCCATGGTTTTGTGATTGTGTGCCATCTAGCGGAATCTAGCTCACCAGAGAGAGCAGAGTTGCCCCGCAGGGTAGCCTAGGCTATAATCTGCACCAAGAAATATGCCAGGTCTATTCTCTTGTGGAACTGCTCCTGGGCTTGAATCATCCACCTTTCCATTAGCAGTGGAGCCCTTACCTATTGTACCCACTACGATTCTTTCAGTCTCCCCAAACCAAAATCCACTGCCAGCAAGTTGCTTCCCATTTAGAGTGACCTTATATGTGGTTTCTGAGGCTCTAAGGGATGAAATCATGTACCTTCCCCCCATGCCGCGTGGCTCCTTGGATGAGAGTATATCTAAGGACCAATGTGTCCATATCACTGGTGGCATAGTGAGTTAGACAGTGAGCTGCTAACTGGAAGGTCAGCTGTTGAAATTCATCCGTTGCTCCATGGGGGGAAGATGATGCTATATGCTCATGTAAAGGCTTGGGAACCCCAAGAGGGCAGTTCTACTCTGTCCCAAAGTGTCACTATGAATAGACACAACAGCAGTGGGCTTCAGTTGGCTATGTACATTTTAATTTACACGCACACCCTACTGCCCATTTTATTATGGAAATGATCTCGCTCAGTGCAAAGGTAAAAGAGAGTATCAGGGGTATGTCCCTCTGCCTGCAGTCTGGGAGAAGGGCCAGGCCACTTTTAAAAGTTCCTTTCTAACCCAATTCAACTGGGTTAAATACTCCTTGAGGGCAGAAAGTATGCAAATACACTTTGAGCAGCAATAAGCCCAAACTGCTCGTTCCTGACTCATTAGTATCCCTCAGCTTTTCACGAGTCCCAGAGCTGAACAGACTTTGAAGTTTTGGGTTGCTTTCTCATTAGCCAAGAATGACTTCATCTGCAAGGCCACACCCATTGGTCTCTTCATCACACGACAGCTGTCTATTAATAGTTCTGTTTTTAGGATCTGAAGTTTCACCCTAGGGATGGGCTTTTGGTCCAAGAATGCACTGAGACAAGCTCTGGATCCTCTTTTCTTCCTAGGGCAGGGTGTATTGAGGACCCCGGGCTGGAAAATCTGGGCCAAAGAGAACACTATCAAATAAAGACTGAGTTAATTAGTACTTTTTGCCATTGGTAGGTTTTCACTAGGTTGGAACAAAAATGCCACTTAGCAATCCATCAATATCATGAAAAGATCCAAACGAACAGATAGGGACACTCAGTGACTATTAACAAGGACTCCAGTATTCCTGACAAGACTTGCAGGTTACAAAGGCAGAGGACCCAGCGTTATTTACCATGAGAAGAACTGGAACTTCGTTTGGGACTTGGTTGTGGCTCTTGTTGTTTTTGCCCTTTTTTTATGAAAATAAAGTAACTCCAGTTCACAGCAGAACTTTCAGGACTGGGCTAAAGTCACACTGAAACGTTTGGAATAAACAGGTAGAATTGGTCCTGGGACTACAGAATCTTCGAGGTGGCCAACGTTCATGTTTCTCTTACAAATACACAAGCACTCAGATTGCCTCTGGTGGCTATCTTCTTCGTGCGCTTCCAGATGGGGCGCAGAGGGAAGCTGTTGTCGAAGCCCGGGAGGGGTTGGCTCTTACGGAATCATGTCAGTGACTCTCCTCCAGCATCGTCACATCATTACACAGGAAATCCATCGAGTATTCAGGCAGAGCCTGAGCCCCGTTTATTCTGAAGGGATTAATATGGGGCAGCACTGACTGGGACCAATCGCCTTATGATATTAATGTCAAAGAAGTAGAATTATATTGTGATGATTATTTACTGCAAGGGCAATATAGCGCACACAGTACACTGGCTAAGGGTAGGATTTATATTTCAGCTCTGCCAATTATCTGTATGATCCTTGCAAGAGCCTTAAGTTGTCGATGCCTCATTTTCTCCACTATGAAATGGGAGTAATAACAGCACCCCTACAGTGTTTGTAAGGATTAAACGTGTGCAATGTGTATAAAGTACTTACCAAAAAAAGTAACATTGATTCCAACTCATGTGGCACTCGTAGGTGCCAGAGGAAAGTTGTGCTTCACGGTACTTGAGAGCTGGCTTTTCAGAAGAAGGTCACCACCACCTTCTTCCTCTGGTTGGACATGAACCTCCAACCTTTCAAATAGCAACCCTATCGTAAGCATCACCAAAGTGTTGAGCTGTCACCAATGTTGGCTGGTGCACAGTCTCCGCCTCATCATGTCCTCATTTCAGTCTCATGGTTCCCTTCCAGTCTTGAATGGTTGCTGCCACCCGGCTCTGTTAGTCCTTCCTTCCTTTGACTGCATCTTCCATAGAGATTCTTTAATAATCGGTCTAAAAATGCCACTTTCCACTGTTCCCAATCAAAAATAATGATCACCAGGGCGAAGTTTCTTTTTCTGTGGTCGATAGACAAGGCGCCCCAAACTTTTGTGAAATGGCATCTTTCACTATCCCCTCTGGTCTCCCAAATGGACTAGGACAGTTGTGTGTTTTGTGACGAAGATGGGATCAACCAAGGAGGGCAGTCTCTGAAAGGAAGAGTCATAAAATGGACTGTCCTCATTTCTGTTTAACAAATCAGGGCTTCTGAGGCTGGTCCGAAGCATCCTGAATGTTAAGGCAGACCTGGAATACTTTGGACTCCAGGAAACCTCTGCGGAGGAAGGAGTCCCCATCGACTCTTTCCCCATGGCTTCAACTCCTAAGCCATGCAAAAGGGAACTGAATGGCACTCAAATGGTGTGAAGCTTTCCTGAAGGCTTCACCGCACACTGAGAGGTAACCACATTAGTTGCCATTCTCACTTGGCCTGTGCATTACATTAACATAATACAATTTTATAGCTTTAAGAAATATGAACAGGAATGAAGGCGGGCGATGCCTTCCTAATGAGTTTACAACATCTCTCATCCCGACTCCTCGTTCACCATGACTCTCAGGAACTGAGATGGTTTCCCCCTCTTTGTGAAGCTGAATGGGTTCATTTCCAAACCTGCATGCTGCTATAGCTTCTGATGGAATCTGGGCTTTGGAAGAAGGAAAGATAGTGATATGAGATCAATCTCATTTCCAGTCTGCAAAATGTGTATGCAAGTGCTGGCTATTGCTTCTCTGTGTGTGTTTTGGTTACATTTTAGAAATGTTCACTGTTGGCTGCGGCTCCCCTCTCCACTCCTTGCTTGTCTTATTCTGCACCCCATGAAACTGATCAGTTTGCCAAGTTCTCCCTGACATCAAAGCAGACTCTGGGCTCAGATCCTCTCTGTGGGATGCAGAGGAAGGGGAGAAATAGCTGTTGCCCAGAGAACACTTCTCTGACCGAGTTCTAAGTCAATTCTGGGTCTTATTTGACATTTTTCCCCCGTTGGCCAGCCTCCTGGTAAAGTCAAATCTTGCAGCTGACGTCAATCGGCTGTTGGCCAGGTGCTGGATGGACAAAGCTGGGCAAACTCTCCGGGCAATAGATCCCTCCCTCCCTGTTGGATCTCCATTTTTATAGTTCCGTTTTGCATGGTGTGCTTTCAAATAGCAATAAAAGCAGTAAACAGATCAAAAAGCACAAGCCCCCAACTGTACATTCCTTTCTCCCAAGTCCAAATAAATATAATGCCAATCCTAACAAAAGTTAATTAATAGCACAACAGAGAGCCTGACAAAAAATGTCCTCTTTAACTAGGCGGCAGAGCTTGCGTGCTGCTGGTCCTGCGTTCCTTAACTATGCATTCCATTGCTGGTTTATTCAAATCTGTGCAAAAACGTTGGGATCTTACTGTACCTTTATATAGAGACACCCGTAAGGTTCAGTCAGGAAGGTGCAACTGAGGAAAGGGCTGTCGTGGTATCCAGTACGTCCTCATGTTTGGATACATTCCTGAGAGTGTTGGATTCCTCTCTGTTTTGCCCAAGTGTCCATTGGTCCACACTGACCCAGGTTTTACAGGTCATTGCTATAGAACAGCCAAGCCTTATCCTTCTAGACACATGATTTCCCAATCACCAAACTGTGCCCTACTTCTCATTCCCACAGCACTTTACCAATCCACTGGTGACCAAGAGTGTGTGCTTCAGGGCAGCTATTTAGGGAAACTTGTTTTGGGGAAGCAAGTTTGTGAAGAAATAATCTTGTTTCCAGGTTTTGAACAAGGGCCACCCTCAAAAAATACACAACCAGAAAGATGACATTTCAGCCTGTCGGTGTGTGTATGTGTGTGCACGCGTGCGCGCAAAGGTAAAATCAACCTGTGCAGAATTTGGAACATTTGGGGCCTCACCAGGCACATTGTGGAAGTTTGGGAGCAATCTTGATCCAGTGGAAATAAGCACCCTGCTTCTTCTGGAACCTCCGCATAGAACCTTCCATTAATAGACATTGTCCTGAACTCTGTAGCGGTGACTTGACCTCGAAATAGAAACTTGATCTTTTTTACTCAGGAACCCCTTTTGTGTGTTTTTTGAGTATCAGCAGACCCCATCAACATTACTTTAAAATGTAGAATACACCCCAAAATGTGATCATCACCTGATTTTAAATAGGTTCGGTATTTTCGAGTCCACTTCTTCAGCCTGTTTATGCTTCAGCATGGCGTTTCCATGGTAGAATTTTTACCCTTCCTGCAGGCCACGAGGTTTTGACACCCAGTACATTTCAGGAGCGGCCATAACCACCAGAGGGTTCAAGGGAAGAGTACCAGTAGAGCTTCCATAGGAAGATGGTTCAGGAACACAGCCTCACCATTGAATTCCAAAAATGACAACCCAATAAGAACCACCTGATCTGCAACCAGTCTTGAAGCTGGCACAGGATCAGGCAGGGTGTCGCTCCAATGTGCTTGGCATCCCCAGGGATGGCAGGTGACAACGACATCACACAGTGAAGAAGACTGACTCAGTTGGTGGGAAAGTTGAGTTTAGCCCCAAGAGAAATGAATTCCTGATTTAGGAAAATCACTATTGCAGCTGACTCTCATAGAATTTTAATACATTTCCCCCAAATGATTTTAACTCTTATGAAGAAGGTTTGCTGCAGTTTAAGGATGTGTTTTTCTGAAATGTTTGGAAAACAAGGTCAAGAAGACAAATAAAGTGTCAGTAATTGCAACGGACAAAGAGTGCAATCGTGCCCTTTATGATTTGAGTGTTAATTATTGTTTTTCTTGCATTTACAAGGTGCCACTGCTCACCCGCAAATAAAAGTGAGATGCTGTCATAGTCTTTACAGCTTAAGCTGGATCTTAAAGCAAACAAATAAATCAAAACGACCTAAATGCTGTGTAATGCAGCTAAACTGTAGTGAGAAATACTATTTATAAGTGTGGTTCATTCTCGAAGCTTAAGGTATTCTTAGCCACTGACTTGGTGTTCTACTCTGCATTCAAAACAACTCTGCTCTAAGCAGGCTACCCTGCTCACTGTCCCAAACTCATTTTTAGAGTTATGATGTGGGTTATGTGTACTTCTTTGAATTGTCTTTTTTCCTTTTGCTTAAAATTCCTACAAAAGTTCAAGTTCAAAACTTCAGAGGCTACCTCCCTCAATTCTTCTGTCTAGCAGCTATATCTCGATTACTTTTCCTTTAAGTTCTTAAAACTTGAGCGATACCACAAAAGTATGTGCTTAGTTTACTCAATGAGATGCAACTTATTGAGTTATGTTCATCTAACTATATTTTCATGTAACATGGGGAACTTATCATGCAATGGTTATATAATGAGACTTCAAACATTAGTGGGGGGAAAACTCAGTGTTTTAAAAATTCCATTTTTTTCCATGAATTCCTTGAGGTCTCCCTTACATGTCTTCATTATGGCCAGTGTCTCTGGTAGGAGTGGATGTGATGTAGGTGTTTGTTTTTAATCAACCTAGCCTGTGCATGATTCAGGGCTTATGTCACTTGAAACACAGTATTTGCTGTACAAATGTGATCTGTTGACATATTCAGGCAGCTCGTAAGAAATGCAGAACCTCAGCTCTATCTTAAACCTCCTGAACTTGAAAATTCCAGGGATTTATAATGCTTGAAAAGCATTCACTTGGGAGAGATTTAGGTATGCCCCTGGCCATGTGTTTGGACAACATGACTCAAGTACTGCCCTCTTCCAGGCCCAGACTTGGCACAAGTGCACAACGGGAGGTGGTGACTTTTCATCACCTATGGTCATTGTTCATCAGTGTTAGAGAGGGTTTGGTGAATGCTTTGGATGCCCTTTCAAGAAAACAGATGCAGCTATGCATGCATAACTTGACATACAACTTAAGCAGTTTGAAAATGTGAGCCCGTAACTGAACCAGTTAGTCATTTATCGATACCACGTTAAGTTTCCCAATTGAGGAATATGAGTTTATAAGACTAGGTTCACGCATCTGTCGGCCAGGTGCTTGTTATGTGTTGTGCCCCGATTGTTGAAAAACAAACTGAAAGTTAGAAATAGGGCTGCTTCTTTGACTTCAAATCACATTGAGCCTAGGGGACAAAGTGGAGCTGTTCAACAGTTTCCAAGGCCATGACTATTGAAAGAAGCAGGCTGCCACCTCTCTCTCCCACGGAGTGGCTGGTGCTGGCCTCCTGGCTAGGAGCCCAGTCTTTCCCAACTACACCACCCAGGGGGGTCTACTTGGTCTTCCTCTCTGGGGCTTGTCTTTGATGTTGGTCCTAGGTGTTTGGGTGGACAATAATAACCAGCATGTAATGTTGCTCCTGCAGGTAGGGTGACCAATATTAATGTGTAAAAACTAATTAAGCCATGAAAGAGACTTTCATGTAATAGATTTCATTCAGCAAAGTAACAGCGTACGCTTTGATTTAGGCAATCAGGATTACTTTCCTACCTAATTGTGTACTTAATTTGAAAAAAAAAAAGTAGGAAAAAAATCTCTCTTTGAATCCAAGCAAAGTCATATGCTTTTCATGTATTTTTAAAAATTCCTTTGGGGTGATGATCTGAATTGCTCTTAATTATCAATTAAATTTTTTCCAAGGAGATTGTAAAAGATTTAGATGAGCCCAATTACTGAAAACCTCTAACAGCAAGAGTGAAGGTAGTTATTTTAGGTCATTTTATATTATATGAAAAGGAAGTATCAGAAATTTCAGATCAAGGTGAAGTGGGCTTAAAGAAATGGAAGCGAAAATGAGACATAAGGTAAAAAAGTCATGGCCAAGGTCAAAGAAGTGATCCTTATTTTTCATATTATTTTCTACATTACAATTGTATTCATTTGTGAAGAAAGGGGAAAAAAAGTTCTCATGTGCCCCAAAGGGGATGACAAATCAATGACTACAATAGTGCTAGAAAATTCTACTGGTGTATTTTTCTAACCAATAAGTTATTCTTGTGGAGGAATGCTATCGAACATGTATTTAAATGAAATTTGAATCTTCCAAGTCAGTTGCAGGAAAAACGGGGTGATGCTATTCTGACTATTTGGACAGGGCTTCTGGAAGCAAGGAGTTACAAGATCCACCGTCTGTGATTTCTCTCTCTGTCAATGAAGCTCTCAAAGCAGCGTACAGCAAAACTTCTGAGCTGAAAAGCACACAGAACTTTGCCAACTAGATTATGCCTCAGGGAAAATCAGCAGTCAAAAGACAAACACTCAGTAGTCTTAACGTGGCACTGAGAGGAAATTACATGGGATAGTTTTGAGAGTTGTGCCTGGGTTGGCTGTAGGAGCCCTGGCGGCGGAGTGGTTACCAGCAGGGCTGCAATTCAAATGTTCACCGCTTTAAAACCACCAGCACTCCCCTGAAGAAAGGCTGGGGTTTTGACTCACGTCAAAATGAAATAATCAAAGGAAAAAAGTTATAGTAAAGCTACCAGGGGGTCACTAGGTGCCATCAGCGACTTGATGGTCCTGAGTTGGGTTTTGAAGGACTGGGTAATATAGCAGTAAATAGCAAGTTGCTCCAAATCAGCCCTTTCAATACTATCTTCTAAGCAAGTGTTAGACCCCTGAGCAAGGGTTAATATTTTCCATTAGCTAGATACTGAGATGACCATCAGGACTTAATAAAAAACCAAACCACAAGCCCCAAAGTGGAATTCATCGCATGTAGTCAGATAGATCTGTAGAGTTCCTGGATATGTGTCTGGTAGACTTGCTGATTAATTAGTTGTGGAGAGGAGAGTTTGAGAAAGAGAGAGAGAGTAAATAAGACCTGTTCTTTTGTCTTAAGAATTTGCCTGTCTTATTAGGAAAATAAACATACTTACACTGGGAGTTAAGCATCCCATCGCATGTGGAAGCATTAAACTTTAGTTACCTAAGAACATTACAGCCTAAGGTTTCCTTATTTATAACATATGATCCTTTGACCCCTTCCTTTTCTAACCTCATTGCACTGGCTACTGCTGCTCTGATCCCTCAAGTGGATTCATACTCGGAGTCTCCTCATGACCCCACAAGATAGAAGAGGGCTGCCTAATTGGATTTTCTAGATGATACTCTTCATCTAAGCAGAGAGCTAAAATTTCCTGCAAGTCTTAGGACCAAATCAACAAGATTTAGGCAACTGAGGATTTAACCACTGCTCTCTCCCAGGATTTCTGCGGTTGTTGTATTTTCACAAGGATAAGAATCTTATGAACAAGTGAAACTCTCGTTACAATATTCCCATGAGTCTACAGGGGCTACCATAGAGTTAGAGTAGCTGGTCTTCCTGAAGACACTGAAATCGTGCCATCCCAGCAGTAAGCAGTCTGCTCTCAGAGACTTTGGCATGAGACGTGAAGGTCGAGTCACAACCTGGCAGAATGAATTCCCAAAGTGGCATTTCAGAAGGTTTTGAAAAGCTCAAAAAGAACAAAAAACCACCAGGAAAAAAAGAAAAAGAAACACACACACACACACACACAATCCCAAACTTGTGGAGGCTGAGTCAATTCTGAGTCATAACCATCAACACTAGACTTTATAAAATTCTGAATCCAGTGAAATTTAAATTTGGTGCAATCCTCCAAATAGTCCTCTTCTAAATTGAAAATGCTATCAACCACCACAACACACTCTGAGAGTACCATTGAAGAGAAGGGGTGGGGGTGGGAGGGGGGCTGTGCTGTGCCAAAACTTTGTTTTCATGCTTTGCTGATTATTGTTCTGTTGTCCTGACCCCTTTGAATAAGAAGCACTTGCTAAGAAATCCAATAGATACCAACTACATTGTTTTTTGCTCTTTCCATAATTAGCAGAAGACCGCTGGGAGCGGTCTTCTTCAGATATTTAGGAAGACATCTGGGTTTAGTCCTAAGAGTAGGGTAAGGTGACCTTACTCGTTTGAGAGGAGTCATTCTTCTCCGTTTATATCCCAGCAGCTCAGGAGCAGGCACAGGCCAAAGCCAAGGACAAATTATTATTTGATTTCCCACGGAGTCGTCCATGGACACTTAGTTCCTAAGAAGAAAATTATAGTCCTGAAAAGTCCTGCCTGGGGCCTAATTTGCACAGAACTTTTTTGGAACATTGCACAAAATCGAGCAGGAGCTGTAGAAAGTAACACTGATGGTGATGATGATCGCTGGAAAGAAAATAAGCGGCATTCCTTTCAAGTTGCTATTGTCTTCATTTAGAAGAGGATCATTTTGGGGGGGGGGGTTGCACCACATTGAACTTCACTGTATTCAGAATGACTCAAAATTGACTTAGCCTCCACTGGTTTGTCATTGTTGTTTTTCCCATGGGAAAGGAGCCATTTCCTCAGGAAGGCCAGGGAGTTTCAAGGTCAGTAAAAGGTGTAAAGGATGGGCCAATTTATCTGGAGACAACAGGGTTGGGTGGAAAGACAGGGGTGGCTAAAAAGAGAATATGCAGTACAGGTGGATATTACACCTGGCAATATTGCATGATAAAAATTGACAATGACTAGAGAAGATTCTTTTTGGTAGCCTCTTGTGTAAAACTGTGGGCATAGATTATGGCCTTTAATTTTCTGTGTGTGGAGTATACAATCCTCTAAAGAATTGGAAGACCTCTTAGAGATCAAGTGTACTCTCAGGTCTACAGAGGCGGCCTCAAAGCTCACTGAGAAGTTAAGTCGCTGGGGGTGATTCCCCCCAGGTGGCTGTTGTTGGGAGAGGTGTGGCAGGGACACAAGCGTCCTGATTGCCTTCTGATGGCCTTGAGAGGACAATGAGCTTCTACAGAGTGTTCCATTCAGGGAATAGATAAATGAAACGTGACAGCTGGATTGTGTTTATCGATGCTCCCACCCAATATGGGCCGTGACTGCGACATAGCCTAGTGCGAGGAGGGACGGACACTTGTTTTTAGCCTCATTGGTTCATGTGCTGCTTGAAGAATGTGACGCATCTTGTCAATGATGCCGTGGATTTTCCTGGAATCATGAGTCGTCATGTAAAAGCACGGAATGGCGTTTGAGGCAGAAACTGTGGCAGGACTTTATTTTCAGAGCGCACGACTTTCTCTCTTCATAAAGGACCCTGGAAAGGGATGGAACTACAGTCTCCGTGTCCCCTCGTGCTGTTTCTCCAACACCAACCGTGAAACTCGCACCCCTTTGGGCCTCCACGTGGGAGCTTCCCCTGCAGTTGGGAAGGATATGACAATATCCATTCGTCCTCAGAGGTAACAGAATCCGTTAATTGGCATTTCAACGTGCGCTTTTGCTTCTAAGTGTGTGTCTTTATTTCTATAACAGCCGTACTCTTTTCCTTTCAATCTTTTAGCTCTTGGCCTCCGAACGCAATAACCGCCCTGGCTCCCAGACCAATTATCCTCTGGTGGCCGACTCTAAGAAGGTCTGCCATTCTTTCTTTTATACCTCAGCTAATAATGTCATCGACTGTGCGATTCTGACCCTTCACTCGTAGTGAAGACGTGGGAAAGTTGATCTGCTGGAAGGACAGTGTGCTGGGGCCCTGTGGAGGTCAGACAGGTTATTTGCCTCGTCGAGGGTCCACGTGGTGGCACCCAAGTTCCTTTCAAGAGTCACTTGCTCCTGACTTTACTTCTTAAGGTTTGAGGTGGATTAGTCATACTCTTGAAGCCACAAACACCAAACTAATTGTGGGTGAGTGCATCCCAGCTCAGAGTGACCCTATTGAAAAGGGTACTACGTACCCCCGGGGAATTCCAAGGCTATTATCTTGATGGAAGCAGACTGAGACCTCTTTCTCCTACAAAGCAGCTGGTGGGTTTCCACTGCGGACCACTTTGTGAGCAGTCCCGCTCTTGACCGCAATGCCACCAGGCTCCACATTAGCCATGATCATTTATCAGTCCTGCTTTTCTCCATGCTTCTTACTATTTAAATTGAAACTATTCCCTCCCCCCCCCCAGTTGAAACTATTTTTAGCCTTTATTCCTCCAAAACAGAGACCCTTCCATGAGTTCACCTGGTCCTTAATTTCCTGAGCACTAGACCAAGTTCCGTCCTTTCCTCCTAACAGCATCCCTGGGCCCTAGGTCTTCAGGGCGCCAGAAGCAAGTACCTGAGGCCACTCCTTACACACTGTGAGGCTTCACTTGCTGAAACTATCCTTAGCTGTATTTTGGTATGGTGTTCATGTTTTTTGAGATTTCTCAAGATTTTTTTTAAACAAGCTTTGTCATAAATTTCATTCTTTATAATAGATCAAAATTTCTCACAACACTGGGGATTTGGATTAGGGAGAGATACAAATGAATTCATCATTGGTGCTGCTATTCTGTGAAGCTTTTGTGCTGCCTGTTTGGACATGCAATCTTGGCAATGTACTTAGCACAACAAGAGGGGACTTTGCAGCTAATTGAAAGCCAGTGGCCACCTCGCCCCTCCATGGAGAGTGCCCACTGTAGAGTGTGATTGTTCTCCAGAGCAGGTCTGACGCCTTCTTTCTGCATTCAGAACAAGGCAATTCCTATAACACGTGCATTTGTTTGAAGAAAAAAAAATAAGTTACATTCAGAAGCAAAAAGGCTAAACCTGGAGTGGGAGCAAGAATAAAAGTATTAAGGGTTGTCTCATAAGGGCTAGCAAGTTTCGATGGTAGAACACTGTCGAGGGGAAAAATACCAAGAGATTTAAACATTTTAGGTGGTTGGGAGCGAGGTGACTGTCATATAATTCTGTATGGAAAAAGTAGACTTTGTTTTGAAAGTCAGCAAACATAAGAAGGGGTTGAAAGTAAGACTCTAAGTATTATTAGCTAGCAAAGAAATATTCATGATATACATATTAAAAGTGTGCCAAATCTTGGAACCTTCACTAGGTAGTAGGCATCCTTTCTACAGAAGACAGCATGATTGAAGAGATGATGAAGTGTATTACCAAAGAGTAGACTCTCTCGGGAAGCAAAAATGCATCTGGAGACCTCTGAGCTTCATGCATTAGCTAAGTAAAGCCTCTGAGAGGTCTTTGGCAGGAGTTTACATACTCTAATGAATAAGGAAAATGAAAGCTTATATTTCATTAGGCTGACAAGAAATCAATCACATTTGATGAACCAGTGAGGCAAATTTAAATGTCAGGATGTTCTCTCTAAGACTATACAAGTCTAATCCACTTTTGTGCATAGGTCAAACATGTACTTGGAGTCAGTACTCACAATTGTCATTATTATTGACTTAGTGGAGAAGCACCTTAGGAAGCAATCTAGTCAGTGGAACACGTGTGTACCACGCTGGAGACAACCCTCCCCTCAGTTGTTTGCCACAGTAGTTTAATTGTTATCTAGCTTTTTTTCCTCTAGCCTCTATAAGTTGCAAGAAAACTTTATTTTCCAACTTTATTTATGTAAACACAGCATAAACACTATGTACTAGGACACTGAAGGTGTGCATGTTTTTTTTTTTATCACACTAGATTAGTCATGGTGTTATTTTACTCATAATCTTTGAATGAGGGCACACAGACCAGTTTGTGTTCAGTAGATTTGCCTCCGAGTGTACACACTCATGAATGCTGGAGCACATGTGGTCCATTGGCTTTCAGCGACTGGTTTTCCAGAGCTAGATCCAGGCCTTTCTCAAAATTGCCTCAGGGTGGAATCAGACCTTCAACATGTGGACCTAAGAAGCATACTCACTGTTTGCAGCGAACATTGAGTTAAATGTTTCTCGTTGTATTTCATTTGTCGTAATAGTGCCTCTTCCTTGAGAGGAAGCCAGGATGTGTACGTATTGCACTGCTAACTGCAAAGTCAGCCATTCAAAAAAAAAAAAGAAAGAAAGAAAATGAGAAACTATCTTCCCCAGTTGTTGGAAGTTAGTTTCAGACATGATTAACCACAGGCAATACAGAATGGCGGCATCTGGGAGGCTGGAGTAGCCGGTGGAGCGACCATACGGCTTAGCCCTGATGGAGCCAGACCTCTGAGGCTGCGGCAGCCACATGGAGGCCTCTGCCAGCGATGTGTTGCTTCTGCCACCACGGGATGCTGTTGGTGGACCCTGAGCCCTGGAAGCGAGGAGCCGTGGGGAGACCCCTGTTGGTGCCAGGACACTGTACCCACTGATCTGTGACTTCATGAGTCAGAAGGAGACTTTATGGACTGATTTCAGGCATATGGGTTAATATTGGACTTGTGACTTTGAGCTGGACTGGGCTGGGATGTTTTCTCAATGTCCTGTTCCTCTTGAATATAAACCCATTCCTTATATCCAAAAAAAAAAAAGTCAGCCATTCAAAGCCACCAGACACGCTGAGGGAGAAAGAGGAGGCTTTCTATATCTGTAAAGATTTACAGTCTGGGAAACCCCCTGAGGAATTCTACTCTGACATACAGGGTCACTCGGACCTGGAATTGACTCTATGACAGTGAGTTTGTGTTTTTTGTTGGTTTTAATTTCATACCAGTTTCTTTATCTTCAAAGGTATGCCTTCCTTGGATATTTGGTCTAACAATGTAATTGTTGTTGTTCTTTTTAATTTTAAAATCATATAGAATATGATCGCATGCCTTAGATAAAAGTTTCTTGTGAAAAGGACATAATTCAGTGCCCAGGAAAACCTTGATTGGGACAGAATGAAAGTGTACTTAGTGATAATGAACTATTGAATCTGAATTCTTCATTGGTGTTTGCTAAGAATCTTACTCTCATAATGAGAACATTGAAAATCTCTTTTAGTACTGATTTACATAAGCAAAAGTTATAGCTAATTTAATACTCACTTATGTGCTTTAAGTAAAGAGCTTATTGTGAATATAAATGACTTATGGTAATATAAATTTTTAGCCAGCAAATGTCATTCATATACAATTTTCAAATTTTACTTTACATTATTTAAACCTTGCTTTAACTTAGTCTAAGTTTAAAGTGTGCAATAGATCCCAATCACTGCTACGATAAATATCATAACTTCTTAGATTCATTCTTATAAAGATCAATAGTTTACTCATCAAATATTAACATCTACTGTGTGCAAGGCTCAGAGAAATGACTGTTGCCTTCAAGGATAAATATTGCTATAATACATGTTTATTAGTTTACTTTTAGCAACATTCAAAAATAATTCTCTAGAAGAAAAGTTGTTGGGAAGTGTAAGAGGTAGGCTTTTTGTGCCAGCCTGGCCAATAGACACATGTGGGATTGATAAGGTTTCAGTTTAATTGAAGGCAAAGAGATGAATGGCTTGGAGATCCTTACCTTTCTGCTTCTTGTTCTCTGATGATCAGGCCAGTGTGTGGCTGCCTTAGCTAGTTCTCTGCTTCAACTTGTGGGACACCCAACCCGTGGATCATGTTGTCAATAGTTTGAGGCTCCTTGAAGACTTGCTTCACCATACTTCTGGTGTATACACTAATTGATCTGGGGGTTGTTGGACCCTGTCATCTGGCTGATTGTTGGTGACCTGCTCTGCTATTTGCTGCCTGTGACCAGAATGCATATGTTGCTCTACAGAAGACTCAAGTGTCTGCTACCTTGGCTTGCATCTAACAGCTCTTATAAGTTGGACTGTAAGTATATTATCTCACGGAAGGGAGTTGAACTGAACACTCTCTACTGCTCTGTAAACTAATTAACTATTTATTTCATTATGATATTTATACACACACACACACACACATATATATATATATATATATAATCTTAAATGTCCAAGTTTTGTTTCTCTAGAGAACCCTAAGACAGGAAGTGACCTCTTAGTGGCCACTTAAACTTTCTGAATTCTGCAATATATTCAATGTGTGAAGACTTTGGAAGAATTACCAGGATCCTGTAAAATCTGCTTTTAAAATTTGGAAAGTCGCTATACTTTTTTGGTATAGAGAATCTGTTCTTAAAATAACTCAGAAGAAAATATAACTGCTATGTTCTTAAAATACACCAAGAAGATATTCATGATAAACGCTATAGTACTGCATATTTCTGGCAGGTAATTAGTTCCCTCCACCAGAAGAACTCTTTGTAGAATTTGAGACTATTTTGATTTGTTCTGTTCTAGTCAATTTTTACTAATTCATCTGTCTCATCAATTCTGACTCATGGGACCTCGTGTGTGTCAGAACAGAACAATGCTCTATATGATTTGCAAAGGCTGATTTTTCAAAAAGAAATCGATTACCAGGATTTTCCTTCCAAGTATCTCTGGGTGCACTTAAAGTGCCAAACTCTGCGATAGTGGCCAAGCTCATTAACTATATGCATCATCATAGAATCTCTGAAATGGCCTTCTAAAGTTACATCTGATTACTAACTTATCATAAGCAGTCACTCTCTCGCTCCACACAGTCTCCTTACTGATCTCAATTAGGCCTTTGGGAATTATGAGTTTTGATAGAAGAACCTCTTTCAAAATATTGTATGTCACATGTTTATGTTGATGAAGTAGTTTATTTTGCTGTATCAATGGCCAAACAAGGACAACAAGAACACAGCAAAAAACAAATAAGTGGATGGGATAGTCAGAAAGAAAAAGAAATAACATGATTAGAATCATTTTGAAAGGTTGGTGCTGACTGAACCACTGACAATGACTGGATCAGAAGTAGGTCAAGAGTCGTTGCACTCCCATGCACTGAAGTGTCCTCTGGCACTCATCAGTGGGGGTAAATTTCCTACAGATGTGTTACCATACTCGTATTAGTGTCTCAGAGAGTAGGAGGATCTGTTTCACATGGATTTCCCTCAATTTTCCCAAAGGCAACAGAATGTAGCATGGCAGGATTCTGACTCAATCTCCTCTTATTCATGATAGAAGAATGCATTGGAATTCAAATCAAATAAATTGTAGAAAGGGATTCCTTAATTTGTTCCTTTGTCAAAACAGATCATTTAAGATTCCAGAATCTGACCATTTTTACACAGGAAATTTTCTTGTGAGGCAGACATATTAATTATAGTGTCTTCATGATTTACATGGACATCTTTATACTATTTGGAAATACTATTATCCATGAGACAAACAAATGCTATAAAAATAAATAAATAAGTAAATAAATAGAATGCTTACCTTCAGTTCTTAACAACTCCCACCTCCCACCTCATTGGTCTATTTAGTATTATCAGCTTTTGTTTGATAACTGGAATGGTTATTGCATTCTCACCTAGAATATGGCCCACAAGTGATTCTTAGTGATGACTGACCACATGCGTTTATTTTCAACCTTGCTTGGAAAATTTCAAGTACAAGTTCTATATGATTTTTATTAAAATGGCCCAATTTGGACGATGCATTATACACTCACCTTACTACTGGTTAACATGATTTCTTTTCTCTTCCCCACTGTGCTTGTTTCTTTGGGAAGGCCGGATCTGTTACTGAGAACCCGGGTGAAGGTTATAGGTGGCTCGATAATTTGACAAGCCTCTGTCTGACAGGCAGCATTTCTCTCTGCATTTTGCAAGCCACCTTGCTTAGCAGAGTTCTGATACCGGACATACTGTGAGTTGGGTCTCTTGATTTGCAATATTCCTGACTGAAGAGAGTGGGAGGGTGTAGGACCACATTGGAATTTGGTGAAAATAGAAAGAAGAGCAAGGAGAGTAAGGAGCAGAAGCCAGAAGGGCTTGAAGAAGGTAGTGAATTGAGGATAGAGCATGGAAGAAAGACGTGAGTGGGCAAGCTATGAAGACATTGAACTAGGCTTTATTTATCCAATATTTCTTTTATGGTGGTTTTTATAATGACCTTTCTTTACAGACTTCCTCAATCAGATATTAGGAGGGCCCTATGATATGAGCTTTCTTTGATATTAGCATCTTTATTTGCATTCTGGTCTCTTCTCAGTTTAAATTCTTCAGACTATATATTACTCAAATTGATAAAGATCAATAGAATAAAATAATTTGCATAAGCACGATAATGGCATAATGTGTCTTCCCCAATAGATCCTACATTTTAACAGAACATGTCAATGTCTTCATGCCCTACTGAAGAATGTGTTTTGAGGGAGGGGTAAAGGTGTAAAAGGAGGCGGAGGCATAAAGGGAAAAGATGTATTGGGTCAGTTGGCTTGTTACAAAGGCCACATACTAATAAGATTAGCTCTTTTCTCAGGTCCCTGCTAGCCTGAAAGGCCTACTTTTGAAAGTAGAATATTTTTCTAAAATGTACAATTATCTATGTCTATCATATAACTATTATCCTCTTTAATGTGTAAGCATCATCCCCTTTCTATCTAATGCAGTTCCTGTACTTGATTAGTGCTTGGCTTTCATTGATATTGAAGGAGCACAGCTCAGTTTGATAATGAAATTAACCTAATGGAGAGGGTCATATATTAGCATTCATGAACTGTCTCTGTTTGAAGTTCTGATCTTTTAGCCTGAGAACACTGAAAATGGATATTTCTTTACCAATTACAGTTTAGGCATATCTTTTCTAAATTTTCATGTTTTCAGGAATACTGAAAACAAGTTTTCTTTGTATAATAGCATTAGATCAGAGTTAAGTTATGGAAGTTATAAGAATTTCTGGAAAGCAAATCTAGCAGAGGATCAGGAGATCTGATTGCAAGTCATACCTCTATCATCTCCTTGCCATGTGGCCACTAACTAAGCTGCAGGAGAGAAGTAAATGAATGAACAAAAACGTTTTACCCGCATGCTTTATCTGGTTACTTTACTTCCCCTATCAAAAACCTCCCTTAGATATATTTATGTCACGATGAGTTGTAATTAGCCCATTGACAGTGGTTTGGTTTGATTTTTGTATTATACAATAGTCATTGGTTTTGTTTCCTTCAAAGTCAGGACAAGATGATTATTTTTCATCTTCATAAATCCAAGACTTGGCACAAGGCCTAACATCGTGCAAACACTTAATGTTTATCAAATTAAAGAATGATGATCACAGGCAGAATGACAAAGTTTGTTCTTTATGGATTGTTTTTGTCTTTGAACAGGGCATAGTTGACCAATGTTGGCTCTTCCCAAGCACTAAGGAGGATTGAGTGCCTTGGAAAATGTAGTCATTCTTCTCTGAGGAGGAGACCTGTATGGTGGTTACACATTGGGCTGCACAGTGGGCATTTTAAAACCATCACCAACTCCATGGGAGAATGACTGTGCCTCCCAGTCTCATAAAGTCACAGTCTCTGGAACCCAGAGTGGAATTGCCATGAGTAAGCCTGGACACAAGAGCACGAATCTTGATGGGTTGCTTTTTGTAAGTGGTTTTCCTTAACACCTCTGTTTAAGCAATCCTTTCTTCCTCAGTGTTTTACCTATCTTCTATTCCTTTACCCAATTTATTTGTGTTTTGCATAGTCTATTTCATACAGTGGTCATTAAAGAAATTACCCTGGAATGTTGGTAACACTAGAGTTTCATCCATCGTTTTCTAAACAATATTTGATGTGCCTTGCAGAGTGTGAGACACACACTAGGAATATAAATACTAGTTCAATAAAAATCAGAAAGAAGGATAAGCTTCCATTTGTATGCTCTAACTAAATCATGAATTTTTTTTTGCAGTTAAATGCTCTGCCACTGAGCTATAGGCCCTATAATGTATTTTAAGGGGCAACATTGATATGAAGATTAAAGTCCCTTTATTCATCATAAAACTATACAAAGATTTCACTTTTGTTCTATAGTAATACACAAAACTAAATATTTTATTTGACATTTATTTTGTCCTAACTTTGTGTCATAACTTTCTCCAGGATTAGTACTAATGTCTCCAAGGCAAGCTCTGATTTTGCTGAAAATTATCTGATTCTTTCTCAAGAGTCTAGAGTCTTCCTTCAAACCTTATTTTTTTTTTTTTAAGTTGGAAGATCTCACTTACTGGGAGGCATACGAAAAAAAGGTCAATCTATACATACATGGAGAGCAAGATATAGACAACAGAAGATACGAGCTGGATCATGAATTATAATGTAGACTGGAGTTGTGAGAATAGTTACCCAGGGTGCTGCAGTCCGTGGTCAGCAGGCTGGAGACCGCCTTGAGACAGCAGCTTCAAGGGGGACAACCTGGGTGTTCTACTCAAATGAACAGTGACCGTCTCCAAAACGAACAGGGGGAGCTCTACCCTGTCACACAGCCATGCCATGAGTCAGCAAGGGCTCACAGGTGGCGAGTTTGGTTTTGGTCTCGGTAGGCCACGTAGGTTTCTTTGAGATTGCTGTTTTGTGACTCTCTATGTGGACACCTACACAGTGATTCCAGAGTCACAATGCTGGTGTCTGCCCTTAAAAATATGGGCAAAGTTGTGGCTATCTGCTCCCATAGAGGTTACATCTTCAGAAACCCTATATAAGTTGTCATGTGTTGAAATTAACTTACTTGATGGCAGTGAGAGGGTTTTCTTTTTTTTGGCTCCTAAAAAAAAGTGATCTTTATCCATTTCACCTTTTGTGCCCCGTGTTCTAAGGGCATTGGAGTTAATACTTACCGTCATAGATGCGTGCTGATTTGATGATGCCATCAAGCAGTGTTTGACCCGGTCATTTCTTGTTTATTTTCACCCCTGATCGATCAAGATGATGTTGAGAAATACTTAAGTGTGAACATTTCAATTATATATAGTATAGGAAGGGCATGCATCATCTTCATACCTTCATAAAATGAGGACTGAAGCCAATTCCATTAAGAGGCAAGGCTTTTATATTTTCCAATATGACTTGACCCCAGCTTTTTAATCTAGTCACAGATGATCAGCAGCAAGCAGTCTCTTTGGGCTACTCTCACACTCATTTGATGAAGAGCTCATTACTTAAGTGTCACGTGGGAACGATCCAATTGTACATCACATCATTCAGAAGAAATAAACACGGGTACCAAAGTGACAAAAAAAAGGGGGATATCAGACTTCAACTGGTCATGTCTCAGAGTCAGCTGACCGGTCATACAGAATGTGGATGAGTTTAATCCAAAAAGGAAAAATTAAAATCTGTCCTTCAAATAAGATTGTACACTGGCTTCTGTACAGTGTTAGCTCCCGAATGCCCATGACTTTCATAGTACACCTCTTGAGGTCCTTAACTGAACTATGGGAAATGTGAAGCATCAAATTCCCATTTAAAATCATCACTGTGCTAATGGTGCATATTTATTCGGGGTTTGAATGTCAGGCCTATATAATCAGTTGGGTTTTAGAACATAGAGTGTTGTGCAAGTATACTTAAACTTACCTTCTCAAAGCCTGCATTATTTTTGAGAGCTGATGATCTTGATTGGCACCAAACCGGGTGAAATTTGAACAGATTACAAATATAAATATTATTGCTATTGTTGAATCATGTGGTTTAATCTTCATGCATACTAAACAGTAAAGGATCCTCAAGTCCTTAGCATATATGTCATTTAGAAAAATACAAATTTCCATGTTTTAAAGTAGTTGTTTTTGAAGTTCTTCAAATAAATAGAAGACAACTAATTCTTGGGGGATACTATTTACTATTGGAGTTCATGTATCTTATTTACTATAGGGGTCCATGCATCTTAAATTAGTTGATATTCATAATGAAAATGTAAGTAAGCATTTTCATAGCTTGCAATAAAGTCAATCAAAACAAACTATGGAGAATTCTATGTATTGAAGACTGGAGAAAAGCAAAGTTTCCTATTTATTTATTTAGAGTGATGCTAAAAATTGGAATATAAAAAATTCCAGTGATTTATTATTTGAGATAAATTTGTAAAGTTAGAAGTGAAATGTATGAGTGGGTTAGAAGTATGTATGTATGGTTAGAAGTCCTTGTTCTAAATTTTAGATAACAGTCAAAGTTACTAATAATCCCTTGAAATTCATTAGTACATAGACTTAAGTGTTGTGGGAAGGGTGTGATCTGTGTGAACATTATTTGAAAGGATTTAGAACTCTGTTCAGCAAAATGCACATGTAATGGAACCTCTATCTGTAGTATGCAATAGGTAAATTTTTTCTTCATCTTTGTAGTATGCAATCATGGGAACAATATTCAGGGTTTTTTTTTGGTCAGCACAGGGTAGAGCTGCTGTTGTTCTCAAAGGATCTGGACCATGTTTTGTATTATACATGTGTCTAACCTCCATTCATGAATGTCCATGCCATACTAGGCAAAGAAGGAAGAGAAAACAGCAAGAAAATGAAAGACCAAATTTTTTCATGCATATTTATGTGCTGTGGCTTTTGCCTTATTATGTAACCTAAAGTATTTATATAATAATGAATTAAATAGATTAGCTAAGTATATAAGGAAAAATACATCCTAATTAGACCAGGAAACAAAAGTCATGGAAATGTAAGGCCACTGCAACTCCCAAGCCTGAGATGTAGCAATTCTCACAAATAAAAAGGTGTCTTTAAACCTTACATGCAGAATTTCCACTTAGAAGACCCAAAGACTGGGACCAAAAAAAAAAAAAAAAAAAGGATTCTGAGACACAGAGTTAAAGTAATTCCTTTAGAAATATCTCCTTCTGAAATTAGCATGAAAATCTCTGTAACACATGTGTATATTTTCAGAGTTATTTTTAAATACTTGGCATGATAGTCCTACAGTGTTTAGTGAAGGCTCCAGAGATTTGACCACTTTTGATAGTTTTTCTTTTCTTTAGAATCACTGCCTGTAATTCACTTACTGCATTTACTATACACTTTGGAATTTCAAACGTCATGGCATAATCCATTTTTGAAATCACATTATGCTTATTATATTTAATGGTACAAATATTCCTTTATCTCAGAGACTGTGCTGTTGTGTAATATGCTACACTTAATTTCATTTGATTCTCTGTATCATGCTTAAATACTTCCTTTCCTGTGAGAAACTTGGGTACAAAATTAAGAGGCTATGATTCTGCATCCTTGACTTTGTATTTTGCATGTAAGGTTTACAATCTTGCAATCAGATTTCTAGGAAACTAGTTATATTTCCCATCCGCAATATTAAACATACTCTAAACAGAACAACTATGGAACCATACATCAAATTGTCTTATGCACCAAATCATATATGATTGGTTGGCTTTTTAGCCAAATATGGAACTTAAGCTCAAAACAACAGAATAAGTGGTTTTCTCAGTTTTAAAAACAGATCTTCATGGAGGTTTCATATGGACAATGACCGATGGTCCTCCTTACTGAGAGGGCAAGGTATTCTAAGGAAAGGACTCAGCAGCAATAGCAATGCAGTGCGACTCAGTGGATTCTCGCTCACGGTGAACCTAGAGAGGGTTTCTGAGACCCTAAGTCTTCACAGGAGCAGACAGGCTCTATTTTTCGGCTGGAGAGAGACTGGTGACTTCGAACTGAAGACATTGCAGCTAGTAGCTCAGCACTGAACACACTGGGCCACCAGAGCTCAGAACTGTTCACATTCCTTTCCATTTTCTGATTTGATGCTTTCAAAATGGGTTATGTAATACAATTAAGCAGTCGGAGGCTAACAGAAAGCTTGGTAGTTTGAGACCAGCCAGCAGCTCTTAGGCCACGTCTTCCTGTAAGGAGAGCTCATAGCCTGGAACCCCCTGCAGGCCAGCACCGCTGTCACATGGGATTGCTGAGTTGGAACTGGCTAGATGACATGCGACTGTCCAACAACTGTTTTGACCGTTGAGTAAAATATGGTGTTTGTTAAAGTTCACACAATGTATAAACAGTTATGTCTACTTTGGCCTTCTCAATGTTGAAATGAGGTAAATAATTCTCATGCCTTAAAATAAGAACCTTTTGATGGACACAGGTTCTGTATCAACCTTTTCATAGTTTGCTGTGAAGGAGATCAAAATGGATGCTGTGTCCAAGCACAGTAGAAATGAAAGGATTTCAAAGATCTTCTTCTGAGAGTGGTGGGCTCTGCTGGAACTTTTGAACCCTCAAGTCACTTCACACATTAGCAATAAATGGAATGGCATAGACTAAAATTATTTCCAAAATGTACAAAGATTGCCAATATTTCCTTTCTCATATTTCCTATTGTGTAAACTTGTTTTCAGTAATTTGTATCTCTTTTAGTGACGTGGGGGTAGAGTGGAGGCAGAAACCTCTGTGGATAGGCATGTGCTTTAAATGTTGGGCTGTTAATGGACCGGGGGTGGGTTGGATTCCCCAGCAGTTAACCTCTGTAAAGAAATTCTCTGGGCCAGTTCTCCAGGAGGGCACCCGGAGTCGAAGTGACTCAACAGTTGTGTGCTGGGCGAGGTGACGTGAGTGTTCATCTCTTATTCTGTGATTCTTCATACTTCCCAGCTAAAAGGTTTGAAAAGTTCCTTCTTAGAAGCGAACATTTATGACCTTTAAAATGTAAATGCATTTTGTTCTTTTTTTTAATAGCAAGTGCACCAAAATTTTTAAAATTAAACATTTTCATTTTATTATATACTAACTGTATAAAAATGAATTTGTAGAAAAAAACATGAAATGAACATGTAAAACACTTGGTAATATCAGAAAACATTAGTTGAAATATTTTATTTTGTTTGTCTTCAATGTCGTTGAATTGTATGTCTTTCCAGATCTTAGTTTAGCATTTTAATTATCTGATGAAGGTTTTTTTTTTCTTTAATAGAGAGGGCTATGGAAGATCTAAAATGAAATGTTCATGCAAAATTTCTCCATTCATCAAATATATTGTCTCAAATAAAGTGAACATAATTGCTGGTGTTCATTCAGGAGTCATTTTTTTGAATTGTACATTTCCTAGTATAAATTTTTAAAATATTGAAAGTGTTTCCTGGCCATTGAAGTTAATGAAAATATATTTTCAAAGTATAATCATTGTGTGCTAATAACATTCTCAAGCCTAAAATGATTCATTTTATCCAAATGATAAATCAGGATTGAAGTAGTCACTTCTCTACATAATTGTTTTCATTCTCTTCAACTAATTTATTGAATTTCTTCTGTCTGGCTTTTGGTCGATAGGAGGAATTCTTTTGGTAACCTAATAAAAATATGTTGTAATATCTTTGTCAGATTACCCATATGTTGCTTTCAATATGATTCCCGCTCGTAGTGGCTCCAAGTTTGCAAACTGGAACTACCCTGCCAGGGTGTCCAAAGCAGTCGCCTTTGGAAACAAGATTTTACAGCCCTCTGGTCTGCCTGGGTTTGCAGTGCCACATCATCACGTGACGATCTTTATCCCCGGGATTCCCCATACTACGGGGTGAATTCGGATTCACATGAACACTGGACACAGAGTAAAACTGCAACACATAGCAAATGAGTGGCATGGAATATACACTTCATGCTTCTTTGTGTTTGGTTTGTATAAAGACCTACAGTCAGAGTCTAAGTTGTTCAAACTTAAGAGCCTTACCTTAGATTTTTCTTTTCTTTTCTTTTTTTTGGTGTTTGGTGCATCACTGCCCTCTGGTGGTGGGAGTAGGAGGCCCAGCCTTGCTGCTGGATTTGAACCTCCAACCCAGTGGGCCGCAGTCCTGTGCACAACCACTATGTCACTCGAGCTCAGCCCCAACCTTAGATTTCTTTTTTTTTTTTTGGGGGGGGGGCGGCAATCACTGCTCCCCGGTGGTGGGAGTAGGAGGCCCAGCCCCACTGCTGGAATTGAACCTCCGTCCCAGTGGGTCGCAGTCCCGCGCACAACCACTACGCCACCGGGGCTCAGCCCCCTACCTTAAATTTCTTTATGGTCCTATTTTGTAAAGTGTATCTCACAGAATCATGCACTATAAATTTCAGTAAAAAAGGATATATTAAAAGATCATGATTACAGTGCATGAATTTAGGTATCTAATCCAGACATTGTCTAATTTAATTTTTATATATTGAGGCAATACTGATTTTTTTACCATGCATGATATCTGAGTCTACAAAATGCTAACCATAAGATTGAAACTATGATATGTATCTGCATTTGTTTACTCCAAAGCCCACTCTTTTCTCTATAACATGCTGGGTCGTTTGAAATTCACATCCGCTAGCTGTTGACATTTATGGTAATAATTCTTTTTCAATAGGATCCACAGTTTTTCTAATTATGAAAATATTCACCATGAAATTTACTCACTTAATTTTAAACTATAAATCATGTCTATAATTCTTATAGATTTAACGTGTTTCATTTGGAATACCATTTTTTAATTCTAGAGAATTTATTTCTATCCATTTTAATCAAGATGTAATACACATCTTGTCAAGGGCAACCTAGACTCTGCCTTGGGGTAGACTAAAAAGCAGAAAAAGTAATAAATCAGATGATTCATATCTATCTTCATTTGGCGAACAAGGGCACAGGCAATAATTTTAGAACACTTGAGATAAAAAGTATATTTCTTTCCTTAATTGGATATCCTAATGATTGATAGTCCTATGTTAGAGAAAAAAATAATATTCCTACTATCAAATGACCAAAGTAATTCTAAACTTTTCCTGACTAAAGTTGTAGTCAAAATAAGCTATTTTATTAAGCTTATATTCATTAATCATACAGTTGTTTTTTGACGACCCAGAAAAACAGATGCATTATTAATTGTGCATATATTGAAGACCACTTTCTATTTAGGAACTAGCATAAGTTGATATATGAATTGGGTTTAGATATTAATAAAATAGTTTGGGAATTTTATCAAAACAATACTTTAAAACAAATGATCTACCGCTAGGACTTTATGCAAGTGTCATAATTACTCCAAAAAGAAGGAGGAATCTCTGTAGATGTCAGATATGATGATCAAGCTGAATAGGACAAGGTTACCTTGGCTTTTACTGAAGACTATTATTTTGATGACTAAGTAAAGAGGAAAGATGAAGTATATATGAAGTACCTTTGACTATTAAGGAAACTAAATAGAAAATGGCAAATGAATAAATTACATAGTGATTTGTTACATATAGAGATGGCTCATATATTCTAAAGAAATTGCCACTTCTTAGAACCAGGAAGAACAACAAATGATAGACAATGCATTATTATTGCCGAAGTTAAAAATACTTCACAATCCATTCATATTTAAAAACTGTCTCATTAAAAGTCAATTTCTGCTCATCACAACCTTTCATTTACAATAGTTTTCCCAAGTGAGGGGCAGTGGAACATTCCAGGGAGGGGGGTGCTATACAATTAGTTACCTCACTCTATTCTGAAACATAGTCTATATCATAAAAGTTTTTAATTGTCAGAGGTATGCTAATTTTAAAAAGTGGTATATTAGGGCAAATAGGCTTGGGAACCTATGATCCCTAAGAACATTTTAAGAGTTTGATATTTTTTATATATACAGTAAGATGTACACCTAAGTGTACTTGATAATTGAGCAAATTAAAAATAATTTGTGACTAAATGTCTCTTATGAAAGGGCAAACAACTGCCAAGAAACCATATATTTAGTGGATCCTAGTCTATCTTGAAAAAAATGATCATACTAAGTAACTTTTGTGAGGTCATTTGCTTTTCAAATGTATTCTAAGATGTCCACTTAAAAATTCCTGTGGTTTACATGAAATTGGTTTTGCTTTCATACTGTGTATTCATTAATACATTTGAAACATTTTATAAATGAGTATTAATTCATTTTTCTCTGTTGAAGGTTTGTAAATGTCATCACGATTTTCATAATTGTAGTTTCTCCATTGTAAACATTATCCGGTAGTTTGAGAAAGTGTAAAAGAGCAGCATTAGCATTTAGAACCAGCTGTAAATTCTTCGATTTTGTGAGCACTCAAAATGAAACACAATAGCTTGTCTATGGTCACATAATCAATCATGCATTGGACAGAAGAAGAGATGCACATTTATTATTTCAAACAATAAAAAAGGTTTCATTTAAAATTTGAAATCTTTATTGCTCGTAGGAAACTAGGGTAAACCACCACTTTAGTAATTTTATCTTAATGGCTCGAGAATCACTTTATATCACTTCGTAATCTATACAAGATAAAAATAAGACCCGTGAGTTAAAATAGGACCAAATTAAAAATTAGTGTTCCTTTTAAGTGGTAAAAGATAGGATAGATATAAGCAGATTGAATCACATCATATTTTGGGGAATAATTTGTGAAAATATTTTCCCCAGTGATACTTGAGAATTGTTAATCTAACGTGTATTAAAAGGTGAGTTGTGGTACCCTGATAGGTCATAGGTTGGACTGTTAATGGCAACGTTTGCCATTCCAACATACCAGCTCCTCACTCTGAAGGAGAAGGTGAGGGTTTCTACTCTTAGAAAGATGTACAGTCCTCGAAACCCACAGTGCACTTCTATTCTGTCCATCTGGGCTCCTCGGAAGAGGCACTGAGTCAATGGCAGCTGATCAAGTGTGCTTGAGTGTGCTAAAAAAATCATCAGAAGCTTGACCATTTCAATTTTAAAAATATATTTAAGCTTTAATGGCAAGGGAGTGATGAGTTGTGATAAGTTTAATTATGCTAGACTTACTGTTTTTATCACAGGTGATGAAAATAATTTACTTTCAAACTAGAATTGATATAGATGTAGAATATAGTGTTCCAATGAAAAGTTGACCTACTAATCAGAAAAATAAGAATTTTGCATCTGGGTTTTCTATTTTTACATCAATTCTGCCCCACTGGATATAAGATTCTTCTTCAAAAAGAAAAATTTGTGAGAATCCCTCCCTGATTTCTTCCTTACCCCTCCCCCCCCCAATGCAGTAGGTTGGAGGGAAAAAGGCAATAACCAAAAAATCTGTGTTCAGCTCTATTTTATGTTGAGTTGATTCTGATTCATAGCCACTTTCTTTGGGACAGAGCCGCATTGTCCTTCAGCGGTCCCAAGCTGTACCTGACCTGATGACATAACTGCAACAACCTCTGCCACACGGAGTAACTGGTGGATCCAAACTTAAGGGCAGACAAGCCCTTACCAGGATGCTCAGGATGGCTTTATGATGTCATTACACAATTTTAAAGGTTATTTAATTGCACCTTAGTGTGTATCTTGGTAATCACGAATCCTAAGGAAACCCACCAATGATAGTGTTGTCTTGAAAGTAATATGCAAGTTATGACAAACCCAGAAAATAGAAACATGCACAAGAGATAACTTTTGTCCCTAATAAAGGTCAAGATGTCGTAAGGAGGTTTAAAGGTTGGCTCAGGTCTCTTTGGCTGGGTTATTCTGTCACTCTTCGAAGGACTCTGGTTCTCCAGTGCTTTGCCTTCTTGTATCAGCTTTCTTTCCTCTTTGTCCAAGCTAGGTATTGAAATTAATCTAACCTTGCTCATGAAGAAAGAATTCACCTGTAATCTAATTCCTAAAATTCACAGCTTACACATTGGTTATTTTTAAGCATATTGGTGACCGGATTCACCAGTATGTATCGTTATTTCCAGAAGGTTAAAACAAACCCCAAGAGTATTTATCATTAGAGTCACAATACATAAAATCTTGAAATAGCTTTAATCAAAAAAGAAAATTACTATAAAATAGGTAAAAGTAAAAATTAATGCATAAAATAAAAACAAACCAAAATGTCTACTAAGGTAATAATGGATAATTTTTGGAAACTATTCAATTACATCACCTTAAATACCATAGCTCAGAGAAGGCACATTTAAAATTTTAGGAATACACTGAATGTAAGAACTGTAATGTTAAATAAAACAACTGCATTTGCAATTATTTAAAGCTTGAATTTGTAACCAGACTTTGAAGAAAATAGGAAATTACTCTATTTAGCTACTTGCTAAGATATAAAGATACCCATTTTAGTAATTTGAAAGTAAAAACCAAACAGGCTTTGTACCATCTTCTAATTTAGATGAACTATCTGTAGCACATGGAGAGGTAACATTTTCTGCAAGACATAATGTCAACTTCATAAGTAACTCAACCTCAGAAGTTTTCACTTTAAAGGCAAATGATAAGAAAATCTAATAAATGAAGCCGAGAATTTGGTATTTCAAATCAGTTTAAAGGAAAAAAACAAGTAGCTGCAAATAGTCCTGAGAATCCCCTCTACCCTCACTGTACCTGACTGGGTGTGAACACCCCACACCTGTCATCAGACACAAGCAGCAAAGAAAGGTCTCAGAAGTATTGACTGGATGAGCACAAATTTTCTAGTAGGTACGTGAATCCCTGGAAAATAAATGTTGTATAGTGTTAAATAGTGAATGAATTATTTATCCTAGAGAAATTTTGGAAAGTATGAAACATTTACTAGATCCAAATGAGCTAATTGGTTTTAATTCTTTTTGAAATGAGATAGGCTTGCATCTGGTTTGCTTTTTTTTTTTTTAACTTTTAAAGTTAAAATTCAAATCACATCTATATTTTTTACCCTGACTATAATGGTTAATTTTGCAGTGCAATTTCAGCATGGGTTTATCTCATTATACGTCTGTGGGCTACCTTTACTGATATTCCCCCAAAATTATGTTTAAGACAAGATGATCTAACATATGGACATCCCTTAGGATAATTGAATCTAACTTGTTCTTGTAAGTATACTAAAACATTTTAATCGCATTAGTTAGCCTATTAAAAACTATGTATCGCAATACTTAGAAACAAACACAAAAGAATGGAAATGTTGACAAGCTCCTGTTTTGAACTTCAGGTTATAAAATTCCTTTACAGAAAAATAAAGTATGCAATATTTCATCATATTCAGTTCTGACAACCGTATATTTTGTAATTGGACAAAAGCTACAAAAACTGGATATACTACACTCCTAGTATTAGATAAAGTTTTCATAAGTCAGATCTCTAAAACAGTTTACTAAATAAAAACACATCAGGCAAATCCAAAGGTTCATTGTAATTTAAATGCTCTTTGTAGGATTGGGGTATTTAATTGCTCCTTTAAGCCAAAGGTTAGCAAATTTTCTCTGCTCAAGCAGAATGATAACTAAAAAAGGGAGGATACACATTCAACTTTGCTCTAGGATATATATGTTCTCTATACAGCATATTTCTATAAAATGGGAAGCTTTATAGTGTTCAGTGATATAAAGATGGCTCTACTTCATCCTAAAATAATTGCAAGATACATGATAAAGTCAAAATTCAAGGAAATATATATTCATATTTAGAGATCTAGGCATGTAATGTAATGTAAATTACATTTAATGTAAATCACATTAAAGGTGAGGCACCATGGTTTGACTCTTTCTTCAGTGTTCTATATAAAGAAGACAATTACCTGTTTCAGATAATCTTCAGACTGTCAACCATTTGAACATAAAGCTGCTGCTCTTTTATTTGACATGAGTTGAACAAACACAAACACGTCCTTTATTGTTATGGCCAGTAGTTTAGCTGATGTCATTTTGGGGTGTGTGTGTGACAATGCTGTTTTCCATATCCTTAACTCATTCCATAGGAGTAAACATCCTTAAATGTTAAATACCTGCACTTTTCCGATAAATGCAGACCTACCTTGATTTGCACAATAGACCTCTATTAATTTCCATGAGACAATGTTTTCACAAAATGCAAGGGAAACAGGTGTTAAATTATTTAACAGAACCATAATTTAAATAATTAAAACTAATTTGTGTTTAAAGCTATTTGCAGATTTATTAGAGAAACAAATACAAATATGCATTTCTACAGAACTGTTTGGTTTGTTTGTTTTTTTCCAAAGTGAGCTTAAAACTTGTTCCACAGTTTTTACTTGTTTATATATCTATGGCAACCCAAGGATTGGCTTCTGTACCACTTATAATGAGACAATTGCCCTTCCATTGCAATTATAAAAAACTATTTAAAAAAAATTCAGCACATACACGTTAAATATTTTTTCTTAAAAAAATAATCTAATCAAAATATTGAATACTTTAGATTTAAACAATATTTTATTTACAAATCTGAAGTGATGTACTTTATTAATTACACAAGGTAATGCTTCAATTTTCAAGAACATTTTTGTTTTAAAATATAGACCATTGGAATGACATCCTATCTAGTAATATGTACTACACTTCAATATTTTCTCAAAATCAACATGACAAATTTTCTAATAACTCCATCTCTCTCTTTTTAAAGCAACTTAATTGGGGCACATATCTGATGAAACAAAAAGATCACATGCAGAATTCCAAAAATAATCCATTAAACTAATATGATACTTACCCTTTACGCAAAAAAGACATCTATGAACAACAGTGCATAACAATATTATGTATTTATGTTTATGAGAAACCAAGCAGGAGGCAAAATGAATTCATCCTGTTTTCTAATCATGTGCAATTTCATATGGCTGTTTGCATCATTTACATAAAGGGTGTACATTAAATTTGTAAGACTGCATTGCATCCAAAATTATTATGTATAGTCATGCTTGCCATGTATTTAATGAGTGATGGATTGTTTTCCTGCTAACAGAGTAACTGGTCTCAAGTCGTGTCTGTGATGTAAAGAACGTTACATTTATTTTCGTCTCCTTTCAATTGCTGCCTTGAAAAGCCAGAATTCCCTCCATGGAGAAGACTTACAGTAAATAAAATGTAATTAAGGACTCAGTGAAGAATCAGCACATGAACCAAGAATGCAATATAAGAATGGATTAAAAAGGAATGTGATCATCAGTACCTTTGTTGAACTCTATTACCACCATGAAAATTTCCAAGGAAAGATAGGGCCTGTAACATAGGGATTCCATTCATTGTTAAATTACTAAAATCTACCAATTTTAATGCTTTCATACTGTTTATTTTTTTCCAATAGAAAAATAAATCTCATACATTAGAAGTGGTACACAAAAAACTGGGATAAAATTTATCAGATTCTTGATAGCACCATTTACACATTCTTAAAGTAAACATTAATATGCACTTTCTTAGAAAGCGATATAAATATATAATACAGGACTTGCTAACCTCTGTTAACCATCTGAATGCGATGGAAGAATCTATCTCTACTGTGCAGGTAGGCTTGTGCATGGTGGTGTGGCAATATCGTTTTAAAAGTTTGTTACAGATGTGATGGGAAGCTGGAAGGAGTCGAATAAGCAGAAAAAAGAGCTTAGATCTATTGTAAGCAATGAGTCGAAATGAGCCGTTACAGGTTAGAATTTATCTTTGTTTCTGATCATTCAATGAGAAAATGACTTCCACAGAAATAGATACATTTAACTGTTTCAGGAGTGGGGTGGGTGAGGTGAAGTAGGATTGAAAGTCCTACAGGTAAGAGCAATAACTGGAAGTGCAGACGAAATTGGTCTTCAGTGCAAAGAGGAAGGCAGCCGTTTAAAAAGTCTAGGTGCAATGTTGTGGTGCTGAAAGAAAAGCTCCCAGTGATAAAAGGAAAAAAGAAAAACTGCAATGCAACTCCAAGCAGTAATTTTGTGGTGCTGAAAGGACAGCTCCCAGTGTTGAGGAAAAGATCTTGGATCTAGAATGAGGTGTCCAATCTGTATGATAAACAGCACACTGTGTCTCAGAGCGCCCATTCAATCTCAGTAAGTAAATGAAATATTGATTGAAAGTGACCCTGAAACAGAATGCATTAAAAAGACATAGAAAGCTGCAGAACTGAGGTAATTCGTATTCAGCGTGTTCACCAGCCTCCCTATAGCAAAAACAAGTCTATAAATAGTTGCATTTCATAAGATGTTTGGCCCTTGTATCATCAGTTTTCTCCATTTTGGATCAGTATAGCTGAACAGCCATTGTGACATGCCTACCTGTGGCAGTTTGAAGCCATACTAATTTTCTCGCAATAAATTAAAGCATCACATCACAAATCATGTCTACATGGTCTATAAATTTCAGAGAATGAGTTTTTAAACAGCATGAAGCTGATTTACACATAATGCATACACACCCTTATCTGGTACCATAAGCTAAAATGTAAATAACTTCAATTTAGATTTCAGTTTGAACAGATAACCAGGCCAACTTGGAAAAATTTGAAATTCCCATTTACAGTTAAAATTGAACGGAGTGCATTTTCAGCAATACTAGCTAATAAAGTACACACACTTGTTTAAATGGCTTGGCTTCAAAATAACATT
>PVJH01000911.1:192500-249283 GCA_004026705.1 Nesogale talazaci
CTTGTGCCAGGTACGAACTCTCCCTTTTTGGAGATCTGTATCCTTGCACCAGTCAACTCCTGGTATTCCACTAATGTTTTCCCTCCTTTGCCAAGTATTGCACCAACTAAGTTTTCTGGCACTGCTATTTCAACTACATCCTTGGATCCATCTGTGGACTTTTCTGTTCCTAGAATGGCACTGGCAGCTAGGGGAGAAGCAGCTCCAAAATATCCATTGGTTGCAGCAGTAGCAGCAGCCAGGCTACCTAATGCAAATGTCCCCGCCGTACCGCCAGCGGTGCTGCCACTGGCCGAGGCTTCACTGGCATAGGTGGCCAACAAATTGGCTGCTGCTGCTGCTGGGTTGGCACTGGCAGCTGCTGCAGCCAAAGCCCCTGTGGCTGCGGCTTGACTGAGGCCTAAACCTAGTGTGTTGAGATTATATCCATAGCTGGCTAATGTATTAAGTGCAGAGGTGATGGCCACCAGGTCATTGCCCGTGAAGCCAGATAGAACTGCTGGGAAGGCTGCGACGCCAGCAAGGTTAGCATGTCCTAAGAGCCCTGCGGCGGCTGCAGCAGTTGGTAACACTTCAGCAGTGTTTGCATAAGGAGATCCGGTTGGATTGGAATTTGCCACTGGACCTGTGACATTGGCATAACTGATATTGAGGCAGCTGCCACTCTGCGGATCCTCTTGTATCTTCTGGATGATAAGTTCAACAGCTTTTCGGTTTTGTTCGGGTTCTCCACTCACAGTGACAACCCTCTCTTGCAAGTTGATCCCATCGGGTTTCTGGGAAAGCTGCACCCAAGCCCCTGACTGCTCCATTATAGCCTTCACAGTGGCACCTCCCTTCCCTATGATCAGACCTGCTGTGCTGTTGGGAACTATAATCTTTACCTGTAATTAAAAAAAATACGTATAAATAATACTTCTGTTGTATGCACAAACATTATATGACTTTGCTATCCTAGAAGAAAATAAAAATAGTAAAGTGAACATTAGTTTCAACATTTTTTTATGAAAGACAGATATCACAATTTTAATGAGTTGCATATTTGAAGATAAAGATCTTACAAAGTTAGACTCCTTCAAGCAAAAATCAACGCTGCAGGTTAAGATTATTTTTAAAGTTCTCCACGAGTCTCTGTTCACTTTGCAGTATAAGTTATAAGAAAACATGCTAAAAAAAAAAAAAAAGAAACCATAGCTATGCATTGATGGCAACATTTTTATATTGTTCCAGAAATCACAATACTAATGATGATTCCTTAACAAAACAATTTGCTCTAAAATATATAAAAACAAAGAGTGCAGAATGATAAAGTAAAGTTGGTAGAGATGAAAGAAGGAAAAATCTAGCTTGAGTCCCTTAAGACATTAATTTCATGTTCCTTGTCACCTAGTAATTTTTGTGCTCTTCAACACTTGTTGCGTGACTAATATTTTTAGAAAGGAATGGTCGATGCTATTATTTGTAGTATTTAGTTTTTCAGTGAATTTGATACCTATATGACTTTGAAAAAAATTATAAATAAATTTTCTGATAATTTTAAAGTTTCACTGACATTTGGAAAGGTTAGGCCTATTAGAGAATTATGTTATTTGGGGGTTTTATTTATATTTTGTAAAATGACTACTATGATTTAAAAGACAATTCTCTTTGTAGAAAATAGAGCTAAAAAAATAAATAGGGTTTACTAACATATTACCCAAAGATACTGACAATCATTGTCATTACATGAATACTTACAGCAATTCAATGTGCTCATGTGAAATATATGCATTTTAATAACATTTGTATTGAAAGATCCAGCCATAAAGCCAGCATATTTTTATTTATTTACAATCAGATGCTACTGTAAAATACATAAATTATATGGTAATTTTCATACTTTTAAGTTGGACACTAATATTTAAAATTGTATTCTGGTAGTATGAAGATAAATCTGGTACTTCTTTGATATATCAGACACTAGGATGGGTTAGTTACAGAGTAGTGTTTCATTGACAGAGAACTGAAGTAACATGCTTTCTTGTTCCCGACCATTAAAATGATAGCCTGATATTCAAGCAGTAATTTAGTAGACCATTTTATGAAATATATATGAGCTAAATTTTAGCAAGTATTCCCAAGCTCACCTTAAAAGAGAGATTTGGAAAAAAAAATTATTTTAAAGAGATGTAGGTACTTTGGACAATGGTTCTCTTAAGCATACCAAGCACTGCAAGTATAACTGCAAATGTTCATTGGGTCACATCATAAACACACACAAACATACCACGCACAAACACACTCCCATTTTTGCTCAGTACATATAGTTATATTCATGATAGAATTTAATTTCACTTTGATTTGTGCATACATCTTTTATTTATTTATTTATTCTGTTTGTTTTGTTTTTGGGGGGCATCACTGCCCTCTGGTGATTGTTAGAGCTACCCAGAGCTGCTCCTGAGAGCCGCCGCTGGATTTGAACCGCCAAGGCCGTGGACAGCAGTCCCGCACTCAACCACTTACACCACCTAGGCTCAGCTCCAGACCTTTTTTTTATTGAAAAAAAATCTCTAAAATTTTATAGAGTGGATGTTCTTAGGAACATCCACTAATCCATGGATTATGTGAATTCAGTTTCATGAAGCCAGCTGAAAAATATATATTTTAACATTTGTTATTTGCCAATTGTGCTCTGTGATTTCTTTTTTGTAGGAAATGGTTTGTCTGAAAAGCTAAGGTATGCTAAAGTTTTATAACTAGGGAAACCATGATTACATGTCATACAAAGTATAAAGCATTAATGAGAATCATTATGATAATAATCTAACTTATGAATAATTTTAACAATATATATCTATAAGGATTTAAATATCTGAATTGACTATATGATTACATTTTATAGGTAAGCATTTATTTTTAAAATCTTTTGTAATAAAATATTGTGAAAAACAATTATGTGGTGGCAAATTATAGTGCGTCATCATAATTTTTATCGAGAAAATGTACTGATCAGCTAGACTTTCAAAGATTTATTCTTAACCTGTCTTAAGTTCTATATCATTGTAGCTCTTCAGTGCAATGAGTGCATAATCACAACCCAGAAAAGAAAAACCCAATAGAGGTTAATTTTGGTAACTATGTTATAGACTATTAATAAAGAATGGGAAAATATGTACTGTGAAAGCATACCCGATAAAATCAGACGCGGCATCTACGAACCTGATTCTATTGTACTGCACTGTACACCCATCTCATATCCATTCCACCCACATCTCTGATTTGTTTATGTATGAACACAAAATGAACACTTTGGGACTGGTTCTGGTTTTTAAGAAGAATGTGCCAGAGTATGCACACAATACTGACATTATTGAAGGCTAGTTTCTTTTTATCTTTTCCCTGAAATCATTTTCTTCTTTCTTAAATATTCCAAAGGTGCCCTGGTGATTCAGTGGCTAAAGTGCTTGGTGGCTCAACAAAAAGTCAGAACTCCGACCCTGCCAGTTGCACCGCCGGAAACAAACGTGGCAAAGTGTGCCTATGAGAGTACACAGCCCCGGGAACCTCCTGGAGTATGCTCTTCACTTGTGGAGGGCTACTGTGGCTTGCAACATACCAGACCACAAAAAATCTGGTCATATTTTATCAACATTAAAATATCTGGATATAACATCTACTAGGGAAGCAGCATGTCACCTTTTCATAAAATTAATCATCTTCTCTAAAACTCCCTGCCTTTGCAGATTGAAGAGTTAGGTCACGTATAGATTTAAAAGGTCTTTTTATAATAATTATTATCTGCACAAGTCACATTAAAAGCCCCTCTCTGGGGGGGGGGGCATGCTCTAAGATTGATGTGGTGGTGACTGTTCAATGATCCTTGATATGATTAACTCTTGGATTAACGAATTTTATGATATATAAATTATGTGCCAATAAAACTGTGAGGAAAATTAGTATCCCTTGTATTATCACCTTTCTTATTTGAAATAAACCTTTAAAAACATGTTAGCCATAATTGTGATTTTATCAAATACTGATGTGATCCTAGAATTTTGTTATCTTGACTGGCATTTGATCACATGTAGATAAAAGTGTATTATGATTTCAAAAGAGATATTGATGGTTGGGTCTGTATAAGTATATGAGCATAGCATTTATCCTAGAAAATAACAGGTTATCCTGTATAAGACTACTGACATAAGAAAGTGAAAAAATATATAAATGAAAATACTAAACTTCAAATGTAGCAAATATAAACTGGCACAGTCAAGGAATGTGCTAACACAAGGTCATAGGACACCTCTTAGATTTATATTGTCTTTTTCATGAAAAAACATCGAGTGACACCCTTACTAGGACCTCAGATAGAAATCAGGCCCTCTGGAGAGTTGCCACCTAAAGGGAAAATAACTCATTTGGATATGATCACACAGAGAGCAGTTGTCACTCTTCCATTGTATTAAGACAGGTCATAGCCAAGACAAAGTGATACACCCACTGAGAAGCTTGAAGATGGTGAACAACTAAATACACAGTGACTTCAAAATGTTTGTGGAAAAATTCATCATCATCCAATTCCATTTCTTCCCGTGAACTTCTTGAAAGAGTCTCTTTGTTTATTTCTGAGGTGTAAGGATATATATATATATATATATATATATATATATATATCCTTGCTTTAAAGTGTTTGTGTCCCCACTGACCTAAAAAGTAGCAAAATTTAAATTTTATTTTCTTTGAAGTCTGTTACACACTACTCAAGTATTTTCATTTTTAATAATTGAAAGAACTAGATATTAAAAGGTCCCCAAATTATTTGGTTCAATATGTATACAAGTAAATCAGATATGCTCGTGGCAGCTACAAATTGCTATCTATTCAGAGTAACAAAAGATGAACTCTATTTGCTCTCATCCATCCAATCTTTTGTGGAATGCTGACTGAGTGACTCGTGCCCTGTGGTGGGAGCTGGATTTAAAGATTATAAATGATAGAGTGCCATCTTTTAAGGAGCTTACAGATTAGTTATAGAAAACAGATGTGTAAATCCATCATTGGAGGAAAGTTGTAAAGTGCTGACACAGACGTATATAATGGGGACAGAGGAGCCACAAAGAACATAATGTTAAGCTCTAATGAAAGTGACCATCTAATGACTGATTATAGGCTTAAAAATAATTCTCAGTATACTATCCTTTATTATCACACATCTCCAAAATTTTTCTTACTAGACTTAAATTTCTAGATTTAAATTTACTTGTAATATCAAATAAGTATTTAATATGATCAGCAATATAATTATATTAATTTTACTAGCATTTTACTTCTTTGTGGAGGGTGAGATGGCGACCAATAAAGTAGCTATCTGTAACCCTAAAGAACCACTACTCCACTGGAATTCTACTTAAAACACTGAAATACTAAATTGGTATGTTTTAGAGGTGAAATTTTTCTGATTACAAATAAAAATTAAGACAAGTTTTCCATTTTGACAAGTAAGAACCCCAATTCACATTCATGGTTTTGTAGTTAAAGAGGAAAGAGAAGGTCTTTGGTGTACTCACCCCCTCCTCATTGTAATCGGAAATTTACCATATGATTTCATAAGATCATAGAGGAAAATAAAATACACAGTCTGCCCCACTATAAGACATCTCAATGAATAGGATTGACTCTCTTTTAGGGATGGCTTCCATAATACAGGGTTCACTCTGAGGTACAGTCAGCTTGATGGCAATAAGCTTGGATTTTTAGTTTCCACAATCTAGTACATATGTGTGACCATGCATTCATGAAACAACTCTCATCTGAAGTGGATACTTCCTCCTTTCATTTACTCCCTCCCGTTCTCCCCTCCCTCTTTTCCTCTCATTCAGCTGGCATCCAAAAGATTCCAAGTTTGTCTTTTGGAAACACTTACTTAGGGCATGTGTGAGACTGACTCTCTTCCAAGATTTCCAGAAGTGGAATCATTACCCAGTCGTAATCTAGCAGTATTTGTATATTCCTGGAAGATATTGGCTTAGGAATGAGTACATAGCACATGATGGTCTGGTGTTAGCCTGGGAATTTTTTTGAGAAAAGAAGTTTTATTTCTGTTTGGCAGAATAGAAGCATGGCATTGGTATTGGTTCTCTTGCTACCATATACGAAGATAAAGAATTAGCTGAAAATCAACAAGCTAACCTAGATAAAAATGGAAGCCTATGGAGACAAATTCGTGATAGCATTACACATTTAACTCTAGTGATGCCTAATACCAGTACAAACTTAATTCAATCCTCCTTGTTTTAAGCCATTTGGAATTGGCTTAAACTTAAGATCGGCTATATCTTATAATTGACCAATTCAGTACCTTTGAAAATTCTGTTACATTCTTTTAACATTCTGTAGTATTTGACTATCCAAAAGAAATGCTGATACTTATTGCCTCTCTTTTTTTGGGAGGGGCATCACTGCCAGCTCTGGTGGTCGTGGGCGCTACACAGCGCTGCTCCTGAGAGCCGTGGCTGGATTTGAACTGCCAAGCCTCCGGGCCGCAGTCCTGCACTCAACCACTTATGCCACCGGGCCTCAGCCCTTGCCTTTCTTTTTAAACAAACTTCTTCCTGGGAATTGGGTGAATGTTTACAGAGATGATCAGTTTTCTATTCAACAACTTCATTTCATCTCGTTGCAAGCCCCCAAATGAAGTACCTATCGCTTGTCCACGGTCTGTTTCTTTTTTCTATCCCTTGTGGCTTTCTTAACCCTTCTGAATTTTATCCCTGACTAAAGGGTGCCCTTGTTGTCTACTTTATATCTGAATGATCTAATAGTCAGGAGGACAATGCTCTGGTTGGGAGAGATCGGTGGCATACTTCTTTCACCTGTGCCAAGGTAAAATGATATCGATGACCTACCAGGATAAGCATCGTTCATTTCCTCAAGGTATTCAACTTTAAGCTACTGAAGCAGTTCACTCGAGATAAACGTATCACCTAAGGGGGTTTTAACAGTAAATTGCTAACCAAAGTGAGTTGGGAAAATAGTACCTTTTCTTTTGATCACAAATTTTATATACATACATATCTGCCTCCCTGGAACACATTAACTTGAAAAAAAAATGCAGTACTATGACTACACCACTCCTCCTCCTCTGTCAGGCTGCCATACAATGGTGGCTTAGGAGTTGCTGTGACGCCGGAAGCTATGTCTGCAGTACTTCAAATACCAGCAGAACTACCTGTGGCAGAAAGCTCGCAGTAGTGCTTCCAGACATCGACAGGCCAGGAAGAAGGACATGAAGATTTACTTCTGGGGGATACAAAGGCTGTCAAAATTTTGTACGCATCAGTAGACCATTTTATTATAAATAGAACGGGAAGATGAGCTCCCTATACGGAAAGACACTCAAAATACAACTGGAGAGAGCTCTTGCTCAGTAGGGTTGTAGGGTTGACATCAAGATTGGTAAAGCAGAGGGCCAGCTAAAAGAAGCAGCTCAGTGGGGTGGAGTGACACGGTGGCTGCAGTAATGTGCTCAAACACAGCAGCAATCATGAGACTGCCACAAACCAGGCAGTGCTTCTTCTGGTGTGCGCAGAGCCACTATGAATCAGACCTGACTCAATGGTACTTCACACTAAAATAAATATGTATTTATCAAGTTAGAATGAAAAGGTGGCACTTTCAGCGGTCTATTTTATCTACTTAATTCTTTTAAACTATTTAATTCTTCTATCCGAAAGAGACTGCACAGTTTCATAGATATGTTTGACATCCTAAGACATAATTTTGTCTTTTCTCATGTACTGTTTGTAACTCTTACTTGCACATACACCTTCAGTATCAAACTTAGGTGTCTTCTAGGCCTTCTCTTGCTCTCTAGAATTCTACATCTTCTTACGCCACCATCATGGTGTTTTTTTTTTCTTTTTTCCAAAATGCTTCTTCTCAGTTCTACTGTTTTAACCTATGTCAGATGCTATGAGGTAGTTCTACTGTTTTAACCTATGTCAGATGCTATGAGGTATAACAGAAAGATGCTACAACTGGCGGTTAGGGACCAGAATTCTCACCCTGACTCAGCAGTGTGGCCTTGGGCATATCGCTTCAGTATCATCTTCTATAATAGCAAGCACCTTGATAAGATTGTGGGTAAATACTTAGGTCTAATGTTATGAAAAATTCTTAATGAATAATTTTATGACATGTATGGCACATTGGCATGTTTTGTTTATTTTGCCCTGGGATTCTAGTGTTCACTTACAGTACAAATTGGTGTGTGGCATGTATGGTTTCTTCTAACTGAAGACATATTTGGTGACATGAAATCACAATGTTCAGAGGGTCCTCAATAAGGGGGGGTATATGTCAGAGGTATAAATGCATACACTTTAATATTGTTTGGTTTTAGTACCGTGTGGGGAGCCTAGCAAATATGTGTACTATTTCTTCATATGTGTGATTTTGATGATTAGCACAGCTTTTGTTTCTTCTCTAAAATAGGCATCATCTTAGCTGATTTATGTTTCTAATTGTGGTGAACATTACATAATTATGAAATTTTGGTGCTAGGCAATGCCCTAATCATTCCCCATGATGTGACCTGATGTTTTCAGTCAATCCCTTGTAAACAGATTGTGGTGGGATGCCACCCTCTCAATCAGATCACATTGTTGACCCCTATACAGAGACTTCTCCAAGGGCATGGCCTCCATCAGCAGGATGCCAAGTCACGAGGAACAGCGGGCCCACTGATGCTGAAAGGAGAAGACCTTTCCTGAGCTCGGACACAGAGAGAAAAACTTCCTCTGGGCCTGACAGCCTGAACCCAGGCTTCTTGTCTCCTTGACTGTGAATGAATTCATGGATGCTTGTGAAAACTATCTATATGTGGCATTGATTATAGCAACACTAGATAAGTAATTCAGTGGTTATGTACCTGTCAAACGAACCTCTTATTTTCAGGCACAATAGATTATCTCACTTTGTATATTTGTTTTCCATTTGTTTCCTCCCCATGTCCATGTTTTTCTAAGCACACCATGCTACTTCTTTTTTTTAACCATAAGGGGTGGTGTGGCCAACTTCATGTGACTGCATCAGACTCATTCTCATCAGGGATTTAAGTGTGGGCCACAAAAGCAGAAGTGTAGGAAGACCCTCTTTTTGATAGAATAAACTAAGGGTAAGTGAGTGACTTGATCTCACACTTTGGAAAGCATTTGTTTGTCAGAGGATCCAGAAGGAAATGCACAGAATGTGGCACTGAGGAAGAAACTTGAACTACACTTATAGGCAGTCATTATCGGGGGCCTTGAAATGAAAACCCATATTACTAAATGCTCTTTCTCTCTCTCTCACACACACACACACACAAACTGCTAAGAACAAATGTTTATTTTCATGCATCATACCACCCATCTTATTTGCAGAGTCTATGAGGGACACATGTTTCCCACATACTATTTATTACCATTCATCTTATCTAAGAGAAATTTAGCATGAATCAATGATTAAACATTGCTGAAAACCCTTTTCATCAAATCTAATTCAGTCATGGAAGAGCTAAGAGTCTTCACTGACTCTACTTAAACCACCTACAGAAATAACCTAGAGTCCTTATTTAGATACCAGAATTCTACATTGCTTGAATTCTAATTCGTTACCCAACTTCTCATGACCAGTATCATAACCTGTATCCAAATGTTACCGGTTAGTCCTTGGTGTCTTACATGCCATTAGTTTTTATCTTTTTCTTTGTTCATTTTTTCCAAGGTCATTGTTTCCTACATCCTTTCACTGCCACCTCCCTTCAAGTGCTCACAGCTTTCAGCACCTGGAGTCTTATAAACATGTGAATGGCCATCCAAAATACCATTTGCCTATAGACACTGTATATAAAACAGCAAAGCAAGGATGCTCAGGAGCCAGTGAAGTAAACGAGTGGGAGATCTAGTACTACTCACGAGCTACTGTCTCCTGTACTGGGCTTAGAAGAAATGAAGGGTGTCTCGCCAACGTTACTGAAAATGTTGATTAAGGAGTCAATCAGTGGACACTAATAAAAAGGGGAAGATATAGGACACAAGATCTTCAAAAGAGGTGTGTAAATTACGAATCTAGGAAAATGAAAGCTGGTTACAATGAAAGTTCCATAGGCTACAGGCTAGGCAATAAGTCTCATTCATTTATTGTCCTAAAATGAATTCTGACTCATAGTAACTTTATGGGATAGAGTCAAACGGTCTCTGTGAGTTTCTGAAAGTGTGAATATTTGCAGCATTACAAAGTCTGATCTTTCTCCCAAAGACTGGCTGGTGGTTACAAATCACTTAACCTCCAGACCACCATGGCTTCTGTGCAAGGCACTAGTGTGCGAAAATGGACTGGTACTGGCCATTCCATTCAAACTGAGCAACACACAGTTTGCGAGAAGGATGGACTAGGAGGACTGCCGTCGCATTCATACCACAAAGAATATTTCATGATCTCTCGTGAAGTTCCGTAATTTATGAGAGGGTACTTTAGATATACTCAACGGAGATGGCACTTAATACAACTATTCTTCACATTTCCACACTAACAGCTAAAGTTGGTCATGATATTGGAGAATTTCTACCAAATTTCACAGTTTGAAGTCAATCAAACATGGAATGAAGATGTAGCAGTAATGTGAAAGTTCTGAAATGTGAAAGTTGATACAGAGGAGCGGTGGTAGGAAAATAGTCGGTGTTAGAGACGAAACAGGATAGGGTGACAACATTTTTCATGGCTAGTGACTTTGTCAAAGCAAATATCTTTTTCAACAACATAAAGAGACTATATTGCTAGATGAAATATATAGGAGTCAAACTGAGGATATTTGTATGAGGAAACTATGAAAAAGCTGAATATCGGGGGCTAATTGAACAATAGACCATCAATTGCTCAAATTCAGGGTAAGGATGAAGTTGAAGAAAATCAAAATAAGTTGTAACCAAATTGTAACCAATTGTAACTCAAATTTTCATTGAGTTGATTCTGACTCATAATGACCATAGAGGGAACCCTTTGGGTTTCCGAGTTTATAAACCTTTATACCTTTATGAGAGCAGAAAGTCTCATCTTTCTCCCTCAGAGTAACTATTGGTTTTGAACTGCTGACCTTGTAGTTAGAAGCTCAATGTGTAACCCGCTTTGTCATGAGGGTTCTTGTAACAAGTCCATTGGAGCAAAAATACAATCTTGGTTATAACTCACTACACTAGAGACTATCTTCAGAACAGACTTGAACAGGTGAACACTAGTGTCCAAAGACTGGATAAGTTGTAGGGCAACATCAAGAACATAACACATGAAAAAAACAAAGACTCTTAAATTTGCTACTGAACATAGAGCAGCTAAAGGAAAAGGAAGAAGTGATAACGTAAAAGGTGCATAGGAAATTTCAAAGGGCAGATTGAGAAGGAATAGTGAAATATAGTAATGAAGTATGCAAAGATCTGGAAATGGAAAAATCAAAAGGAAGAACAAAGTCAGCCTCTCTCAAGCTAAAAGAACTGAAGCGGAAATCCAAATCTTGAGTTAACATTAAAAAATTAAATGGGCAAAAAGCAACAATGCAGGAAGCGCCCAAAGATGGTAAGAGTCACCATATCAGAAAGAACAGATCAATATTCAACCATTTCAAGAGGCGGCATATGATCAGAACAATGGCACTGAAAGAAGAACTGCAGGTTGAAGTGAAGGCATTCGTTTTTCACTTTTTAAAGGCTCCAGGAATTATTGTAATACAAATTGAAATATTTCATCAAGCTGATGAGGCACCGGCAACACTGACTTGTTTATGCCAGTAAATGTGGCTCAGCTCCCTTACAAAGAAAACTGACCACGAGAATGTGAAAATGGTTTGATGACATGATACTAATATCACTTTCAAGTTAAATGTTCTTGAAGATCATCCCAGGGAGCTGCCTGAAATTCAAACTAGTCCCAGAAGAGGATATGGAAGGAGGAATTTCATTGTTGACAGTAGAACAGCAGTTACATATCAGAAAGGTATTTGTGTTTTATCGACTATGCAAAAGCATTTGACTATGTGTGTCATAAAAAAGTATGAATAATATTGTGAAGAAAGCACATACCACAATGTTTAACTACACTTGTGTGGAAATCTGTACATAGAACAAAAAACAATTCTTAGAATATGACTAGGTAATACTGTACCATTTAATATCAGGAAAGATGTGTATCAGGGTTACCTCATTTCATCATCCTTACTCAACATGTATGCTGAGAAGCTGAACTACAAGAAGAGAAATGTGTCAGCAGGATTGGAGCAAGGCTTATTAACAACTTGCTGTATGCAGAAGACCTAACTTGCTTACATCAAGGGCTTGACACACTTATTGGTGGAAATCAAAGACTGTGGCCTGCAGTTTGGGTACCAACTCAAAAATTAAAAGAAAAATTCCTCATAGCAGGACTAATAGTAACGCTCATGATAAGAAGAAAAGATCAGCATTATCCAGGATTTAATTTTTTTTGTAGCCCCAGTCAATGTTCAAGGAAGGAGGAGTCAAGAAATCAAATAACATATTACATTGAGCAAATCGGTTGCACAAGATCTCCTTAAATTTTTGAAGGCTATATTCCATCATGGTAGTGTATATTTCATCATGGTAGGGTCAGTTACCTACAAAACATTTTTTCCCTGAGTGGTTCTGGTAAGAAGGTGGGAGGAGATACTGAAGGGATTTACTTGTGAGTCATGTGAACAGGATTCACTGGAATGCCATCCTGCTGTGCACAAAACAAGCCCTCTGAGAAGCAGAAGGGATTGTATTACCAACACCGAAGCCAGGAGTGGGGCAGGGCCAATGAACCTGAGATCTCTGCACAGTGACTATCCTGGGTCCAGAAGACAGCTCTAACATCAGAGCAAGAGCAGCAGATCCAGGAGCCAGAGTGTGCTGGACTTTTCCATTCCATGTAGCAGTAAAGCTGATTGCTCTTGTGCAGCAGACTGGCTTGTGGAGTGGAGAGTCTCAGGGCACCGAATTCTGAGAGCTGGATTTGCTGACCCAGAAAGTTTGAGCTGAATGACTTCAGGTGGAGGCTTCCAGCAGAGTGGTGTGCCCCTTAGGGCATTTGCTAGCAGACCAGAAAGAGCTCTGTAAAAAATTATAACCTTCAGCTCTGAAGCTTCACTTTACAATCTGTTAGCTTTTCTTAATAAAACTTTGCATCACGAATATTGTCTATGAGTTCTGTGTAACTATTGCAATATTAGAACCTAAAGATGAAGTGTTGAATACTCATTAGGACAACACAATCACCTCATATGCATGTGAAAGTGGAATATTAAGTGAGGAAGACCAAAGAAGTATTTACGAATTTGAATTTTGGTACTGGAGAACAACACTGAAAACACCATGGACTGATAAAAGGATAAACCAATCTGTCTTAGAAGAAAAAGTGTTCCTTAGAAGCAATGATGCCAAGACTTTGTCTTCATTCTATAGATAAATTGCAAGGAGAGAATATTCACTAGAGAGGAGGATCAATGCAAGGAGGCGGAAAGCCTCTAGACAGATTGACACTATGGTTGCAACAATGACTGCACGCCGAGGATGGAGCAGGGATGGTCAGTGTTTCACTATGTTGTCCATAAGTTCATTATGGGTGAGGACCCACTCACTTGATGGCATCTACCTATCACACACATGTTACAAAGACAAGTACACATTCTACATTAAAGAGGCATTAAATTCCTAGGTCACATAAAGAGAAGTTCTGTCTTGAGAACATTTTATGTCTAAGAATTGTTAAAGCTATGATTGCATGCAGATATTTGATGCAATAGATAACCCACTACTGCCAATCTGTTTGCCCAGAAAGAGTCTAATTTTTTGCCTGCTTATAGTGATTCGATGATAACGATGCTTCAGAAATGATAAATTGTGATGGAAGCAAGTTGCTTCACATTTCTCTAGCAGAGGGGTTGAGGATTTCCTACCGCTCACTTTTAGATTCACAGCCCAATGCTTCACCCACAGTGCACACTGTGTATGCTTATGGCTAAGATGTAATAATTTAATTCATTGTTCATAATCTTATAAGAATACTGGTAAGCAAGCAAACAAATACTGATATAATGTGACTATATCTAGTTTAAGCAAATCTAAAATTATATTTGGTCATAATTGAATCTATCACTGCTTTTGAAATGATATCTTTCTCTGTAGGTTAACTTTTCAGAGACACTGTTATTAATAAAACTGAACTCTTCTCAGTGTTAATCTGTTATGAACTTAATTGTGTAAAGAAAAAAAGTTTTCCTTAAATTTGTTTTGGTTCATATAACATTGATTTAGTGTTCTTCAAGTAGGATTCTGTGTGTGTGTGTTGATGAAATAATTTCATGATTATATAATATTATAAAAAAGTAATTAACAGAGCTTTAAGTAAATCACTGTCTTTGAGTGAAGAGAAAATAAATAGGCTATCCAGCCATCCCTAAAAGTTTCAGGAAATATTTCTCTAATCTCCTTTAAGATCTATTAAATCAGAATCTCCACAACTGATTATGATGTGAAGTCAGGACTGCGAAGATTTAATACACAACATACTACTACTAAATGAATATTATATTATCATTTACATTGGCAGAACATTAGACTATAAAAGTATCTTTCCCAGATGCTTCTTTGTTTCATTTCCTTTGTCTGCTCATAGGCATCTCCTCCAGTTCTGAAGTCTCTATCTGGTTACTCTTCCTGAAATTCCCAACCAAACATCCCTGAACCAGTAACCTATAGGTAAGTTGTTCAAACAAACATACAATGTCAAAGACAGACAAAATACTTCACCTAATAAATTTCTCTTTTTCTTGTTTTGTATTCTTTTAATTACTTGAAAACTAGTTCAGTAAAAAAACAAAAGTAATTTTATATTCTTTGCCAAAACCCTGGTGATACATGTACATAAAAGGCTTTTAGATTATTAAAATATAAACCACATGTTCCTTATTATAATTTGCATTTTCCAATGCAGCCCGTCATGGAAGAAAGATGAGGTTATTGGCTCTCGTGAAGATTGTAACCTAAGAACCCTTGTACAGACTTGTTGTAAAGTTGGAATTGATGTGATGGCAGTAGCTGAGTCAGAATATGGAGGAGCTGCACCCCCAAACATGGATTTGTTTTACAAAGCAATATGTTTGATTTTTTGGGGGGGGGCATCACTGCTCTCCGGTGGTGGGAGTAGGAGGCCCAGTCCCACTGCTAGAATTGAACCCCCGTCCCAGTGGGCCGCAGTCCCGCGCACAACCACTACACCACCGGGGCTCAGCCCCATGTTTGATTTTTTAAAACAAAAAAAACATCATTTTCAAAGTGCTCTCCAGTTCACGTAATACCTTTGTCAACTCTGCGATTCCATTTGCAAACCTCATCTGTCTGGATGGGTGACAGCACCTCCCTCTTTTTTCTTTTTCCTTCACCTCTTCTACTCATTAAATTGCTGTCCTTTCATGTCCCTCTTTATTCGTGAAAATACAAAGAAGTCACATGGAGCGAGACCAGGTGAGTATGGTGTCTGGGGTAAGAGAGGCCTACTGTCTTTTGCCCAACACAGGTGCACTGAGATGACTGTGTGAGTTGGTACACCGTCATGGTGGCAAAACCAGACTCTCGTGTGTCACAAATCAGGTCTCTTTTTTTTGCACCCTGATATGCCCTCTTTTTAGAACCTCTAAAGCTTTATTAACAGTCTGACCTGATGGAATGAATTCCAAATGCACTATCCCCCTCACATAAGAAAAAAAAACAAAAAACGAATGAGCATCATCTTGATATTTGATTGCACTTGGCCAGTTTTTTTCTGGGTGATGTGATGTTTGACTGATGTTTGCTTTCAGTGTCATCAGAATAACACCATGTCTAGTCTCTAGTAATGACCTTGGAGAAAAAGCCTGTGTCACTTCAGAGCTGTTCTTTCAAAGCACAGTATATTTCTCTTGGATTCTCTCTTTCCTGGTCAGGCAGGCCCCAAAGCACAAATTTTTCAGTGACTGTTCTTATTCTTAAATCACCCTTTAAAATTCAGTGAACAGAAGTTCACGATAGTCCAGATAACTTCTCCATCTCTTCAAAGGTTCATTGTTGGTCTTCGAGCACAAGTGCACACATTTTGCTGACATTTTCTTCCATTCATGAAGTTGTCGGATGTCCAGAACAAGGTATTTCATCAATCAACATTTTTTTTTTTGAAATGAGAAAACCACTAATACATTTGAGCTTTTTTTCCATAGCACTGTCCTTGTAAGCTGTGTTCTGTGGCCTCTTTCCCAAGCAGGAAACAAAATTTCACATCTGTACTCTGGGACCTTAAATTGGCCATCATAAAAATGAGGTTTGAATGAAACTACTTTTATGAAAAAATTCACTGTGACCCGAGAGACTCTTCCCTGGTGATGCCCCTGGATGCACTTAAATTAAATGGAGTTGCTCTATGTTCACCGTGCAGGAAGACGCATACTTGAGAAACCCTGCACATTGGAGTTTTTTCCCCTTTTATTTTCTTTTATTAAAAAACACTTGGCCAACTTATCAGGAGTCCTGGTGGCACGACCATTCAAAAACTGCCAGTAGCTCCTTTGTAATAGAAGGAGTTTTTTTTTCCCATTCTCATAAACTTTAATCTTGGGAAAACACAGAGCAATTCTACTAATGCTACTCTGTTCTATAAGGTCATAATGAGTCAGCGTTGACTCGATGACAGTATGTTTTGTTTTGTTTGTTTTGATGGCACAAAGGTAAAATATCTGATTACTTACCCAAAGGTGTGCAGTCTGAACACACCAGGGACTCCATAAGAAAAGACTCAGTGATCTGCTCTCGTGAACACTGCCAAGTTGGGAACCCTATTGGGCACTTCTACTCTGCCCTATAAGTCAGTATGAGTCCTAATCACCTTGATGGTATACACCAACAGCAGGAGCAGCAGCTTACTTTAACTCATTTTAAAAAGCTTCACCACAGACTAGTCCACAACACTCTAACGTATTGAGCCATTCTCTAGATCTCCAAAGAAACAACTAATTGCGGCCTTCTGAGACTGTAACTACATATGGCTGAAGGAAGGCTCTTCTTTCTCCCAAGATTCTCTATTAAAGATGGTTTATTTTCCAGTTTTGTCAATGTAAATGATGTTGCAACATACTGCCTTGAATCTACTATTTCTATTAAAGAAAGAAACCAAACTTAAGTAATGAGTCAATTCCAACTAATTGTAGCCTTTTAGGGTATAGTAGAATTGCTCCCCTATAGATTTCCAAGACGGTAAATCTTTCTGAGTAGAGAAAGCTTCGTCTTTTTCCTCTGGAGAGTGTGAAAATTCCAAAACTCTGACCTTCTGGTTGTTGGCCCAGTGCATAACCCAGTGTGCCACTAGTGTATCTTAGGATGAAGACTGTGCTGGGGGGAAATTGAACCTGCATGAATTGCGTGGAAGGCAGTTATGAAGCTATGCTGACTACTATTCCATAAGCACCTACATATTTCTAAAGGCTATTGTACTGCATTTCATAGGACAGATTTTTAAAAGATATAACATGCTAACAATTTTATATCAACAATATATGAAAATACTTTGTTCCTATGCCCACATCAACACATACACACTTTCATTGTGAATTAGGTTGCTGCTTTCCTATCAGGTCATCATTTTGCATTCAACAACTTATTAAACCTCGCAATGACTGCTCCTCTTCCTTCCCCTGCTTTTCTTCACTGCCCACCATCTCCCCCTTGGTACATCTTATCTTCTTTTCATCCAAGTTAACACCTGTCTTCCCTCTATACTGTTACTTCCCCCATTGTCCCTTTACTTCCCACAACTGGCAGAAATCAAAGACTGTTTCTTTTGGCACGAAAACGTTTACACTGCTTTTTGTATTGTTTCATTAACAGTCATCTCTTACAATGTTGGTCCTTTTGTAATTGACTTACTTAACTCAGAATAATGTTCTCCAATCCATGCATGTCAACACTATTCATTTACATACCTACCCCCCACAGACTTATGCATATGCTAATTATCACCTATATATTTGATACACATATCACATATGTACATTTTTCCCATTTGGTAAATAAAAGTTATAAGTTTACAGTGATGATTCATATGTCCCTTTTGTCGACTGAAGTTATATACACATGCTTTTATACTTATAGCATACTTTTCCCTTGTCCTTAAACTCTTTTGAAAATCTTTATTAATTTCATATTTTTTTAAAATTCATCAACCTAAGAGTTCTCTTAATAGTAGAGATCTAATTTACTGCCTATCATGTGTTTACCTAACTTTTACAATGCTTTCTTTTCCTTCTGTTCTATGCCATAATATTAAGTATAAATACTTAATTTATTTCAGGCATGCCTACCTAAGTTATCAGTATGATTTTTTTCATATATTCCCCAGTGACTTCATCAAATACCCTTATAGTTTTCAATCTTGGATTTATCTTTATATATTATATGATATGAAAGTCTAAGCTGTTTTTTTCAACTGGATAGTCATGTATCAGCACCATTTATTAAAGGGAACATCTTTTTCTCCTTGAGTAATAGTTATTAACCTAACTCAAGGAGTATTTAAAACAAAACAAACAAACAAACAAAACCATCTGCTAGCAAATTGACTCATACACAGAGTAATCTTTTAGAACTGTCCTTTGGGTTTCTGAGATTTTAAATCTTTACAGGAGTAGACAGCCTCATCTTTCTCCCACAGAGTGGGGGGTAGATTTGAACCCAGATCTGGCTGTTAGTCATTTGATATATAATCCACCATGCCATGAGGGATCATATAAGCCACCAGGACTAGCACAGCAATATTTTAAGTGGTTTTTCAATGAATGTGCTGAAATGAATTCATTTCAAAATCATTCCATCATTTGATTTTCATGTATCTTTTAAGAAAAGAAAGTAACAGATTGTTAAAGTTGTGGGTGTTGACACTCACCATTAAATAAGTGAACATGTGATTTGATTTGAACCCAGGGATTACAACTTGAAACTACTTGCCACTTTTCTTTAATTCTGAAACTGCAAACCAATCATTAAAAACACAAAAGCAAGGAGAAACAGCCCTTGAGGAGCCCATTTCAGCTCAGGGCGACCCCCATGTACTTCACAGTAGAAATGCACTCCAGAGCCGCAATCATTCAAGTCCATGTGCATGACCCTATTTCGGAGTTTTCTCTGTTTTTCCATTCAACTGCTTAGGTATGTTTGTATTGTCAGCGCACTACTCTTGCAGCTGTACATGGAAATCCAAGACCGGATGAAACAGTTCTTTCTACAGAAATATGATCTTTTTCTAGACATCTCATGTCAATCCTAAAGCACCTATACCCCCACACACAGACACAGGAAAACAAACAATTTTGAAAAAAATAATTTCAATAAAGTTATATGTTCAGTATAAAATACAGATAGTCTATGTGACAGTTGTGTACTTTGGTGTCAATTTCATGGCTGGGAGTATAAGGGTGGAGTCTAGCCTGTCAATCTAGAGATAGCCAATGAGACCTCTGTGTGGGCATGGCTTTCTCCTGAGAATTCTGGGAAATTTCACACTATTTCCTCTTGGAGGTGAAAGACTTACGTAGTCCCTAGGAGACTCTCGACTGACAAGACAACATGGCAGCATACTGATAGATCCTGAGTCCTGGAACTTGGAGGAGCCAGAGGAGAAGCCACATGGGCTTGCCCTCATGGAAACAGTTCTCTGGGGCTGGAGAAACCACATGGAGACTCCTGTCAGTGCTGAGATGCCTGGGATGGCCATGGAGAGACCCCTGCGAGTTCTGAGATGTTTCTACTGCCACTGGATACACAAGACTCTGCACCCACTGGGCGGTGATTGTCCTGGTGTCATTGTATGTGTTTTGTGAGTCTGAAGGAGACTTTATAGACTGGTATTGGGCATATGGGCTAATATTGGACTTATGGACTTGGACTGGCCTGGGTTGGAATGCTTTCTCAAGGTTCCATTCCTCTTGTATATAAACCCCTTCCTTATATGCAGATGCATGTTCATGAATTTGTTTCTCTAGTCTACCTTACAGTAGAAATGCACTCCAGAGCCCCAAATATTAAAGTCCACTTCTGAGTTTTCTATGTCTTTCCATTCAACTGCCTAGATATGTTTGTGTTAGTAGCACACTGCTCCTGTAGCTCTACATAGAATTCCAAGACTGCATCTTTTTTCTAGACAATGCATGCCAATCCTAAAGCATCCTCCCACCCCACAGACACAGGAAAACTAAAACAATTTTGAAAAAAAATTCAATAAAGTTCTATGCTCAGTATAAAATACAGATATTTCATGATGGATATATTCTCTTCCCGAGTAGGTGAACTGATAATGGAAAAACTGACAGCTTATGAGGATGTTGTCCAAGTAAATATCTGATATAAAAGAGTACCTACCACACAGGAAGAAAAGTACAATGTATTTAGACGGGACCACACCGAGTGCACACTAACAACTGCCAGAAGTAAATGTGTCTAGAAGAAGAGTGGGTGGGAAGGTGAGTAGACACATGTTCTACTATGGGACTAGCAGAAATTTAGCTTCTATGACCATAGGGGCATCTCTGGGAAATAAATTTTAATTATAAATTTAAAGGCAAGGCTTGAAATAAGCTATTGCAAATGAAGAAGCCTAAGAACTTCATGATTCATATTAAGTGTGCCATTCTTTGGTAATATAAATTTTGCAAATAAGAGCATTTAAAAGTTATGTATTTGGTCATGATCGCTGAAGACAAAAGGGTGCAGACACAGACAGAGCTGAGGAAACTGATGGCGCCCAGTCACCAAACGATAAAGTAGCTGGGATCTTAAAAGCTAGACGGTGAACAAGTGGCCATCCAGCGCAGAAGCAGCAAAGCCCACATGGAAGACGCGCAACAACTTGTGTGATCATGAGGGGCCAAAGGAGCAGACATCAAACATCAAAGAACAAGGATTAAATCAGTAAGAATGAGGGGGAGAGCAGGGTGGGGACCCAAAGCCCACGTGTGGGTAATTGGACATCCCCTTACAGGGGAGTCACGGGGAGAGATGGGCCAGTGAGGTAGCAATGAAGCATAAAACCTTCCTCTATTTCCTGAAGGTTTCCTCCACCAACCATCACAGCCCCAACTCTGCCCTGCAGTTCCAGCTGGACTGGAGGAGGTGCACTGGTGGAGGTGGGAACTGGAAACGAGGGAACTCAGGGGTGGATGAACCCCCCAGGGTCAGTGGTGGGAGTGGAGTTGCTGGATGGGTGGAGGGAGGGTGGGGTGGAGAAAGGAAGCCAGCTGTGGGGATCTGCAGACTGTCTCCTATCTGGAGGGCAGATGTAGGGAGGAGTGGGCAGGGGGAGATGTTGGGCAGTGTAAGATATAACAAAACAATAATATTGCAGAGTAATGAGGACTGGGGGGCAGGGGGGAAAGGTTGGAGGGGAAAGAAGGGGGGCCCATATCAAGGGCCCAAGTGGAAGGGCAGATGTTGGGAGAATGTCGATGAGGACAGGCAAGTGGGGGTGCTTGGCACAGTATATGTAACTATGTATTGAACTAAGTATGATGGAAAGCGATGTATGAGCGCCCAATAAAATGATGAAAAAATAATAAATACACGCATGGAAGAAGATTCAAGAATAAAATCTTGGAGTGTTCCAGTTTTAAGAGGCTGTAGAAAAGAGGCAGGAAGAGCAGCGCACTTGGAGAAAAATCAACAAGGGAGGAGACAGGAGAAAAACAAAACCATGAAGGGCCTTCTGAGGGCATTGAGAGAAAGTGCATCCACGGGGTGGCAGGACGAAAAGGTGAGAGAAGTGTTTGAGAGGTCAAACAACTCGGGGGTTTAGTACAGACTGTGGAGCACAGAATGCTGTCACAGCATATATAGCCTTTGGAGTTTGGGTGATCCTGCAAGCAAACTCTGACCAGGATGCATTTATAAGACCGAATTTGGAGAAGAGAGTACAAACAATACTCAGCGAGGTTTTCTACAAAGGGATATACGCAACAGACACAGGGTAGTGGGGGAAAGTGGAACTAAAAAGCGTTATTTTTTTTAAGATGGAAAAACATCAAGACTTTTATATGTTAATGGGGATGATATGGAGAAGAGCAATACCTGATAAGTAAAGGAGAGAGAAGACAGAATGCCAAAGGAAAAGAAAGGATGTGGCTTATTGTAAAAGAATTGGTTACACATGGGAGTCCGAACGATGCGAAAGTTTGTGAGTGAAGATGTGACTCATTGAGCATATGCTTAGAATTGAGTTTTGAAAAATTATTTTTAGATTGCTTCAATATTGTCAAAGAATTTTAAAGTACAAAATCCTTGTAAGGATTTACTATAACCATGAGGGAGAGGAGAGAAAAAATTTGAATATTGAGAGAGGTTGAGAAGTTGACATATGGAAAATTTTAGAAAAAATCATAGACCTCATGACCTTTGACATGTGGTATTAGGGCTGGCATCATCTCCTACTTGCTACGACTCCTAAAGGTTATGGCTGGCATAACCTTTCTGAATGCCACTCCCATAATGAAGTTCAGTACTATGGCAAAAGGCCTGTGAGACAGCAGACTTTGAAAGCACACAGTAGAGAGAGGTTCCCGCTGGTCTTGAAGAAACAGAACAGCCAGGTTGTGGCTGTTTATGAAGAGGGTATCCTAGCAGGAAACAATGGGGGGCCTATTAACCTTGGAGAGGCCTCTAGTTAACAACCTGTAAGAAGTCAGCACCTCAGACGCAAAACTGCAAGGGAGCAAATATTGTGAGCAACCTGAATGAGTTGTAAGCATATTCTTTCCTTATTGAGCCTGTATATGAGAACACTGCCTCAATACCTAATTGCAGTCTTGAGAGACCACATGCAGCAGGCCCAGTTAAGCCAGGCCTGTATTCCTGACCCACAGAGATAATAAATGTGCATTGTGAGAAGGCACTCAATTTGTTGTAATTTGTTACACAACAGAAAGCTAGTGCAGGGCCTAGACTGAGAGGACAAATAGACACTAAAACAGTGAAAGGGATTATGATTCGCAGAATTAAAGGTCTTTGTGAGAGTTATTCAGTTTCCTGTGCTTGTCTCTAACCATAACGAGGGTGCTAATATATAAGTTATCTATTTTATACTTTGAAACTATTATATAATTTCAAGTTTATTAACAAAGAAGTTTTTCTATAAAACAGTTAATTCTGAAATTATTTACCCTCACACCCAGTAATCTGAAAAGAATCTTAAAAGAGCTAACATTTGCAAACCGAAGTTTATTTTTAGCACAGCAACTCCCTAGACTATTCTGTTAACTCAATAAATTAATTGAACAGTTTAGTATCAATCGTTGTGAAATGACAATCCACCTGATACTGTTTTAATAAACTTTTTTTTTTAAATGGGCATCACTGCCTCTGGTGGTCGTGGTAGCTACTCAGCGCTGCTCCTGAGAGCCGCTGCTGGATTTGAACTGCCAAGCCTGCGGGCCGCAGTCCCGCACTCAACCACTGGCGCCACCCGGGCTCAGCCTTTAGTAAACCTTTTGAAACTATAAACACATTGCTGTATATAATCCAATTATACTCACTATCATACTCTTTGCTACTTATTTACAATTCTGTAAGTAGAAAAAAATCAATCTTAGGGTTTGTATACTCAAGACAGGCCAAAGAAGTGGTGTTAAATATATGTGTGTGTGTGCGCGCACGCACGTGCACGTGTGTGTGTGTGTGTGTGTGTATGCAAGACCGTTCTTTCTAAATGAGAAACTAACAGCAATCAAATTTCATTTATTAATTAGAGAAGTAACAGCGATCTTTGGAGAGAAGAAAATAACTCTTAAGTAGTTGAAGCAATTCTAATGAGTATACAGAAAGTTTTGTTATGTAATATATTAAGTTGGAAAATATTAGAGTACATAGCTAATATTAGAATATTTCATTCACGGTCAAGCCCAAATATTAACAAACTGTTGCTTATATCTTCATTTTTTAAAGATTCAATGTCTTCATTATTACTTGAAAGATATTTCAGAAAAAAACCCTTCACTTAGAAAAGAACTATCTTTCCTATATTGATCACACATATCAAGACAGGTCAATAGACTGAAGCGAAAAAATTAGGAATACCCATAGAAACTCACTGTAAGCTGTGCAATATATAGTCCAAATGCACAACAAAGACCAAGGAACTGTATGCTGCTAAGATCAAGTATACTTCTGCCATATGACATAAACTTTCTTTGATAAATCATACTACAATTAATTAAACAATAGAAAAAATTAAAGACTGATGACAACAATTACAACTCCTATAAACTATGGATTTTGTTTTAGTCATCTCTGTATGTGTTTTCTGTTATCCAGGAGATATTATACTTGAGTGTATAAGAGCAGGATAAAATAGAGTATAAATAAAATGCATTCAACAAATATAACTTAGAGTGGCAACATAAAACCAAAAAATACTTATTATTTCAAATTAGCACATTATTCTATTTAACATAGGTGGCTATAGTAGCATAAGCATGATGGTACTAAGATAATATTAGCAAACTTAAATGTGTACTTAGCATTTTAAAGAAATCATTTTATAAAGTTCTTATATTTATATAAAATAAATCAAATACAAGTTTAACCTCTTGTATAAAATTTATCAGGTGTTTTTCTCCAGTAAACTCATGAATTTTTACTTCTCAACTTTGAGAAAAATTATGAGTTTTTCTATTATTGTTGTGGTGATTAAAAGAAAATGATGAGGTACAAGAAAATTTTTGAAATATAAAAAGTGAGTTATTTTCCCATTTTTTTTCATGCCATAGATCTGATGCTCAAAGGAGAGGCATCGTTAGTGTATGTGAGCTGAGAATGCACGTCCTCTTTTAAACTTCATGAATGTCTGATTCTCAGGTTTGGTAGCACCATTTCCTTCAAAGAAAAGTGCCGCGTTCCATCGCTGGATGCACGTACAAAATGGGGGCACTTGGAAGTACTGCTGTTTCAAGGAAATGGTATCACATACAATGAAAATCAATTCCTAATACAAAATAACACCCTAGTGTTACTGTCTATTTTCTACGTTTGGTTTCAGCTATCATATGAAAACTTTTCCGGAGGCAGTAAAAATATTAGAAATAATGACAGAAATGATTCTGTCAAAAATATTATGCAAAACAACACACATATTTAAGAGATGTAGTTCAATGTTATTAATTTGTCAAATATATAGAAATTTAGTATTTTTTTATATTTAAATAATCCCATATGGCATTGTGTTAGTAAAAATGTGGAAATATTTAAATAACATTTCTTACCTAAATGAAGTTCAGTGCAGACAAAATAAAAATGTGTTTTATCATTTTAATGCATACTACTTAACAGTTATTTAAATATAATATGGCTCTGAATCGCATAAATATTTTATTTAAGTTCCTTAAATGTGGTAAAATAATTGACTATGTTTTTGGAGAATGACTTATAAATATTCAGTTCCAGAACAATCAATAATGAAAATAATAAAATATAATTTTAATTGCAAAGTTTTCCACTTAACAAAAAAACTACAATTCAGCTGTAAAAAAAAAAACACCTGAGTAAAATGACCACAAACACCAAATTTCAATGCTAAAATTATTTTTCTTCAATAGCTTAAAATATTACAAAATAAGGCATTATGTATCAATATAAAATAAACTTGCACTTCCTTTTAAAGATATATACCTTTGTTCAATAAGTCAGACTTATGCATTTACATTTTTTAACTAGATGATAGCCTTCACCTACGTTGCAAGAATCTTAGGAAGCAGAATAAAGGAGATCAAACACTCTCACTTACAATTCTAAGGGGAAATCTGAAACGCTTGTAATCTACCATCTGAATATACTTTTGTTATTAAAACATTTTAATGCATATAAAATGTTGGGAATAACTGATATTCCCTCTCGAGGTTATTTGGAATCAGATCATGGTGCATATAGGTGAATGAACGAGCAAATCCTTAACCCACCATTATCCTTTTCTCCAGTTTGCAGGCAGTCCCCCGTGAAAAGCATGGTGTAGATGACAGGATGATACTGTACCTGATTAGCTCTGGAGGTGGTCATGGGGTCAGATGGAGAGGACTTGGTGGTAGTTGGGGAAGATGGCAATGTCTGGGAACAAAGCAGTTCAGGAGCAAATCAACCTTTATAAGCCTTCAACTGATTATTTAAACAAAATGAAATAAAATAAAATGTAATATAAAGAGAACAAAATCCTATAAACAAATTTTTCTCCTAGTCATTCAAATTTAATGGAGTTTAGGATTAATTAAGTAACTAATGCATGTAAATATGCATGCATAGGCATGTAAAAATAAATTCATGACTTGAAATCATGATGGTGACTGATAAATTCACATGAGTATTAAAGGTATCCTGACCATATTCATGAATAGCAGTTTCTTTTCTCTTCCCTCTTGTTTTCTTGGGAAAAGAAATATCAAAACAAAAAAAATGAAAATATTCGATAATTAGAAATGAGAGTCTTTTTCCTATCAATGAATACAGTCTGGGATTGGAAGAAGTGGTGAAATGAAGTTTACTTTGGCATAAAAGTATCCACCTACTTAATATGCTGAACATCACCAACAAGTTGATTCCACATGAATTTAGGGATCCATACTTAAAAGCAATTAAATTTGTTGTTCTGAGTTCTTAATATATTATCTTCTAAAATATTAATTTTTAATAAATTTAGAGCCCGTCTGAAAATGTAAACATTAACTTCATATTAATAAACATGTAACTAGTAGCATCCCAAAATTACCATTAATAGTTTTACCATTTATGATAAACATTAGCATTTTAATGTAGATGAAGTGTATAATATACTATAGCATTATCAACTGTGTTGAAATTAAACACAAAAATAAGAGGAATTGTATTTATAGTTTACTTTATTTCTAAACACATATACAACTAGATATAAAATAGGCTGCATGAGATCATGAAACAGTAGAACCACATTATATTTGTGGAGAACCCATTAAGATACTTAAAGAAAAAATTTATTATATCTAATAGAGCAACTTTAATGTATAAGATATTAGGTTTTTACCTTTTAAAAGGGTAAAAATATTTTCACTCAGCAAATAGTATTGCTTATGTAGTATCCCAAATAAACAATGCTTCTTAATAGGTGAAGTGGGGTAGATTTTAGGAGTATAGACATAATTACATATGGACATTGTGTTTCTTATGAACATATATCAAACAATATGATATATGAACAATATGAACATATATCAAACAATACTCAGATATGAGCAAAAGCATAACTTTAAAGTTTCAGCAGTGTAAGGAATAGTCGAAGAAATTATTTATCAGCTATATTTTTACATTTCTTGTTTCAAAAATCTTCTAATTTGAATGGAGGAAACTATAAGAGCTAAAGAAACAGTAAGAAATTTATAGCCTACCAAAATTCCATTGAAATTGATTATATATAACCTCAGATCATATTTCAAATGGTCTACTCAGTCCTCAGGGGTTCCTGATTCTGGCATAAAAACCTAAGATATTTTGAGGTAGACTGAACTTAATGCTGAACAGTAGCAAGATTTTGGTCAAACTAAACCCTAGCCCTAGAAAGGAGAGAAAAAGAAGGGAAAGAAGGAAGAAAGCAAGGGAGGGAGGGAAGCAGGAAAGAGATGGAGAAAAGAGGGAAAGGACGAGAAAAAAGAGAAGTTACAATAAAAAAATACCTCACATATAAAGAAAAATAAATCTTTGAATTGTTTATGATTCATTTTTGCTCTTTAGAATAAATTCCAGGATAATTTATCCAGGTAGGTTTTCATTTTAGATCAAGAAAAATCACCTAAAATACTTTCTTTTCTATGCAAACAGGATACTGGAATATGCTAAGTATCTCAGACTACCATCAACTCACTGCCCTCTTGATTCATAATGCCCAAGAGAACATGTGAGAACGGCACCTGTGGGCTTTGAGACCAATTCTTTATGGGAGCAGACAGTCCCCATCTTTCTGCCAATCATTCTACCATATAACCTATGTGGTTAGTAGTGGTGGTTTTAGTTTTCCACCACTGGCTGCAAGTTTTATTACACAGAATTCCTGGGAATAGTTAACATTTATTTTAAAATTTGTTCTGTACTACTCTGAGCAATGAGGACTTGACTAAATAAAAATGGATATTGTCAAGGCAAAAAAAAAAATCTAGGGCCACTTTATTTATGTTACTACATTCACTATTTATATTCAGGTAAAATCTATCTGGAATACCTTTGATTCACTATGACATCTACTTAACCTAAGTGGCTCAGGATGAAGCAATACAAGTATCTTTATACTTACCAAAAAGACTATAAAAATAACCTTTTATTTAGAGTATGATAGATCCTTGAAAATACTGATTAGTTTACTATTAATAAGGTTGCAAAACATTACTAATAATATTTAAAATATTTACAAACATTTCAATGTAGATGATCCATGCTAACTGAAAGACAAGACAAATTGTATTCTATCATTTAGTCATCATGCTGTCAGTGTATTAACAAATCTGAACTTTGAATTAGTTAAGAACTTTGAAAAAATGCTATTTTATTTATTCAGTGGATTTATTCTGTGTCTCTATTTCTGCTTCCAAATGTTAAATATTGATCATGAGTCAGTCATTGATATCATCAATATCAGCATTGTCCTAACCACTTCTGACATTTTCCACAGTAATAAAACCACTGCTGAATTTCTGGAGACAATATTAATATAGTTAAAGAAAATTAAAGATAATTCAAGTAACATTCAAATCAAACAACTTCCTTATTAATATGTTATAGTAATAATTTTTATTCTAACAGTTCTATTATTTAAATTCATGAATTGATCATAACTGTTCTCAAGCATACAGACAAATAGAACAGAAAAATCCATTGGAAACCCTCAATGTACAATATTTTAGTTTAATATTTTATAGACAAATTTTTATATTTAATTACTGAGTATAAGTATAGCTAGTGGTTTCAATTTTAACTACTTGTAGGCCTATAGAATAATGATATATTAAGGTATGGTATAAAATTTTACTAAAACAGAGATAGTTCTAAAAATGATTTGTTTTACATTTTAAAATAGTAAATATAAAAGATAGCTACTCTTCATAGCATTTTATCTTTTAAATGGAATATTTTTTTCCTGCATGATGAAAATGGCTGTTTAAGTAATCTGATTTTTACATTGAATCTGCATGAATTATTACAGAAAAAATTTGGAAGCACTTTAATAATTTAAACAGAGTAGATTCTTTATAATATAAATTTTAAAATTTCACTGACCTAGCAATATGCATTTAGTTTAATGTAGCCGTAACTATGCTGTTGGGAATATGAACTAAATAGTGAATATAAATTTTACAGGTCATATTAACAAATGACCATTTTTGTGGAGCAGACAATATTACTACAAATAAACTTTGTAATAAATAAAGTTTGCTTGCATGTAGGTCTACAGTTGTAGATTGTCAAGACTTCTAATATACATGAGTATAATGAAAATAGCAACAAATAAATTTCAACTGCAATTCTAGATCTGCTTCTCATTTACCAAGTGACATCCATCAAGCTCTGTTAAACAAACTTGTAGATAACACTATAAAAAGTCCTGGGTATAATATCTAAGCTTATAATGCCATCTCGCGTTTTCCCAAACTGATCATGATCCTTCCGCTCCTCCAACATCTAAATCATGGGGGTTAACTTAGCTTCTGTATCAATCCATTGCCCACTTTCTGCAAGTCTTTGTTACTCCATAATTTAAATTTCTAAAATTACTTTCCCACACCTTTACCTCCTCTTTAACTAGTTAATCTCAGACATTTTATCTTTCTTTACACTGACATTTTTTATTACTTCAATAAAATAACAATTTTCTATAAAGAGTTTCCTTATCTACTATAATTCCCTTGGGCTCTGGTTGCCTAAACCACGGTCCCTTCCATGTTCTCATGCTTCACTAGGCAGAAATGCTGCCGTCTAGTCAGAGGTTAATTTCTTCATAGGCTAGGACCTCAATATCCTACATGTTCTCCCTCCACGGTGTCTCCATCAAGTTCTCTGAGGAATCTCTATCGCCATCTAAAATCTCTGCGCTGTCAAGATCCTGCTTGAAGATGTCATACCTCTTTGGGAGCAGGGACTATGTTAACCTCTCTGGACTGTTCTTACCTAACATGTATTTTTCTTCCTTGAAGCTACATGATTTCCAATGAAGGTTTCCACGTTGTCATCATAGTTTTTCTCTTTGCTTTATTAGCCTCTCTATGATTAGGAGAACTAGCACTCTTCAGTCATCCCTCACCACCACGTAATGGGCACTACCTTTAAAAATCCCCAACAGTTTTGTTTTTATTTTATTTAAAGTTATTTATTCTCCCTTTTTCTTTAGTATTTGATCTTGCTCAATGTTTTTCATTATTCTCTCATTTTTTTCTCATAGACGGTAATCCTGATTCCTCATTTGTCTTTATTATTACCAAAAAAATATATTTCCTATGTACTATGTATAGGTCAACTCAGTGAAATTCACAGTGTGCCTATGAAATCGATAGTATTCTTAGGCCATATTATAAGTAAAGAAATTGAATAACAGAGGAGTAGAACATCTTGCTAAAGATAACTAGAGGGTCCCTTAAAGAGTCAGGAACCCCACACTACTGTCTCAGCTCCAATGCACTGCACCAGTATACTAGAAAGTTCCTGACTTAACAATTAGTAACAACTGTTCCTGTCTCATTTGTTTGCTTTATTTTTTCTAGGCATCATTGCCCTCTGGTGGTGGGAGTAGGAGGCCCAGCCTTTGCTCCTATGGAGCTAGAATTGAACTTCCATCCTAGTGGGCCGCAGTCCTGCCCACAACGATTATGCCATAGGGGTTCAGCCCATTTGTTTGCTTTTTACTTTCTTTTTTTGACCACGATAATATGCAAATTGTCACTTATACTCTAATACAAGTCAAACTCATTGCCATTATGTTGACGTTGACTCATATAGACCCTATAGGGGTGGGATGAGGGAGTAGAATGGTCCCTGTGGGTTTCCAAGACTGTCACTACTATCCTAGCAATTACCACATAACACATAACCATTATGCTACCAGGCATGATCAGGTGTCTTTATTTACACTTTTAGATTCTCATCTATGCTTCAAGGAAATAGATACTTAGAACAAATTCAAGTTTTCTGAACCAAATAAGACAGCTATCTCAAACAGCAAATAATATTTACTTGTCCTAGACTTTCCTAGTGTTAGGTTTAAAATCATATCTTAAATCATAATTACACTTCAGTCATTTCCATGTTGGAATTATAAAACATGTCTCAAAATCTTATTGAGTTTAGAGCAAAATACTTTTGAATTCATACATATATCTCAATTTCACCACCCAAATAGTGGGTTTCTATTATCTTGTTCTTAAAATATACTGAGTATCATAATTACACCTTCACACCAGACAGTCAAATATGGCTTCCCTCTCGATTTATTGAAGACTTAAAAATAAAAGAAAAAACCCCAGCTCTATTAAAATTTGTTTTACTAACATCTTTCATTACAATTTAGTCAGTTCTGACTAGGTCAGTGGTTTGAAACCATATGAAAAAGATTAAAGTCTATTCCTGTAAAGATGTGCAGTCTTTCAGACTGACAGGGATAGCTCTAAAGCAGTGGCTCTCAACCTTTCTAATGCCATGACCCTTTCATACAGTTCCTCATGTTGTACTCCCCAACCATAAAATTATTTTCATTGTTACTTGGTAACTATAATTTTGCTACTGTTATGAATCAGGCAGACCCCTGTGAAAGGGTCATTTGACCTCCAAAGCAGTCATGACCCAAGGTCAAGGACCACTGTCCTAAAGGGTCACTATGAGTTGGAAACAACTTGATGGGAGTGAGCATCTTGAAATGTGGGGGCCATATATCTTCGTTTTAAGATCGAATGCCAATTGCATTAATGTGGTTAAATAATTAAATTTCACTGACCGTCATTTCATACAAAAGCATCATGGAATCTATACCTTCCTCGTAAGGTCTTCATGAAGATAAAAAGGGGCAACACATGTGATTACCATCCTAACCAACACAGAATAAGTGGACCTTTTCTCCACACACACTATTCTTAGTGCTACTTACATGATCGTTTATTTTACTGCTATTAATTTTACCATTACTGTAATACTAGTGTTATCACCCCCACCATTGCTACAATCACTCTTTTTTGGTCTGCCAAAGATTAATTCCCCCTGGAATTAATAAGCATTTCACAGAACCAGTTTTGGAAAATGTTTGTCAGAAAACTGTTTTAAGCAGGTTGATGATGGTTACTGGATCCCCAACAACTGCATATAAGATAGCTAATTCCTGCCAACAGAATCTACAAGTACCCTAAGCATATTTCCCGGTTTTGTACTTAAGAGAAAAAAAGCAGGGAGGTACTCCCTCTCTTCCCCCCCGCTTCCTTTCACAATCATCCACAGAAGTTAAGAGAACTCTTTTGACAAATATAATGAGACTTGGAATCTATAGAATATGCCTCAGAAGAGCTTCCAAGACCCTGTAATACATAGCCCCACCCTAGCACACTACCTTTTCTTTTTCTAACTCCAACAGCTCCATTGCTGCCCACATAATTTTCTAAATATTGAGCAGGTCCCGCATCCCAAAACAAACTCACTGCCATCAATTCAATTTCAACACGGACAAACGAGAAGCTGTCTTTTGCATTTCATCGATTGTCTTTCTTCTCCACTACTTCGGCAATTCTTATAGAACTTCCCAGTCCTGTTCCAGTCTCTGCCTATGCCATCTACATTTCTTTCAGACTCCTTTTTACAACAGAGTAGCAGTCCTAGTGGCATGATGGTTACGCAATGGGCTGTTGACCATAAGTCGGCAATTCAAAACCAGAAGCTGCCCCACCAACAAAAGATGAGGCTTTGTATTTCAGTGAAGTTACAGTCTCAAAGACCCACGGGGCAATTCTACACTGTTTGCGAAGGTCATCAGGGGCCAGAAGCCACTTGATGGCAGTGGGTTTGAGTTGTGGGCTTTCTAAAAAATTACAGTAGTACATTGCTTATATTGTTGTTCTAGCATATTTACAGTTTTGTATTTATAATATCAGTTTGAGAATGTAGGGTCCCTAGCAAACTAGCCTTTGAGAATAAGAGCTATCAGTTTGTATCCAATCTAAGTAATTCCTGAAGTCATTTAATAAATTCACAATTTTGAATAAAAAAATAAGTTAATAACTACAGTGGCTGTTCTATCCATTTTTAATGACAAAAATTATTTGTGCTAAAAGCACTTTTCTTTCTTTTTTGGGGGGCATCACTGTCCTCTGGTGGTCACGGGGGCTACCCCTCTTTGTTCCTGGAGAGCTGCTACTGTATTTGAATTGCCAAGCCAATGGGCTGCAGTCCTGCACTCAACCACTACGCCACCAGGGCTCAGCCCGCTATAATTTCTTTTCTATCCTAATTTGACTTTTTAGATACCTTACAATATTTTAAATGCCATTAGACACTTCCTTCATAATAAAGACTTTCTTAAAATGTTTTTACAAATGGATAATGGACTAGCTCACTACATTTAATGTTTAAGTTGAACATAAGTTTGCCACCTTACTATTTTGAAAGAACTGTGAGACCTTTTGAGTTTATTTTATTGAAGAAACTATACTGGTTTGAGAACATAGTCATCCATCAGAGTAAGTTTCATTTGGTAGGATATTTTGGTTCATATAATTTAGACCGTGAACAACTGTACCTCCAAACTAAAACTAAAACAAAGGAAAAAAATAACATCTCACTGCCATCGAGTCATTTCTGACCCACAAGGACCCAACTGACTGAATAAAATTGCCCCTTTTGGATTCTGAGTCCATAAATCTGTGTGGCAGGAGGAAGCTTCATCTTGTTTCTCAGGAGAGGCTAATGGCTTCCAACAGCTTCCCTTGTGGCTCAGTAACACAGTACACCACCAGGACTTCTACACGTTTGGGAACCTAGTCCTGATTAAGAGTAGGTATCATTTGAATAATAAAATTTGGTTTAACCAACTTTATTTAGTTAACAATTTTACCTAGATGAGGAAATTTAGAATGTAAATTAAAAAAAGTAAATGGCTGTAAATTTTAACTTTGAAAACAGATTTTATTTGTTTAGAACAACATTTGACTTCCTATTTCTAACCCAAGTTATGTACAAATTATACTTTTTTTTGGGGGGGGGGTGGGCATCACTGCCTCTGGTGGTCATGGGCGCTACCCAGTGCTGCTCCTGAGAGGTGTCGCTGGATTTGAACTGCCAAGTCCGCGGGCCGCAGTCCCGCACTCCACCACTTATGCCACCAAACCCACAGGCTGCAGTCCTGCACTCAACCGCTTATGCCACCGGGGCTCAGCCCCAAATTATACTTTTAAAACAATATATATAAGCAAAAATTTTAAATACTGGTCATAAAACACAGTGAGTAAACACAATCACTGATCAAATGCTTGATTTAATTTTGAACATGAATTCACATATTTACATAAGTTCCTTTTTCTTGGGGCCAGCATTTTGAAACTTTGGATTTTTCTTTCTCTTTGAGTAATCTTAACTAGAAGAAAATTGCTAGTCAATGAATTTATCTTCAGAACTGAAGTTGAAAGTAAATATACAATGCTATTCCATTAGTTAGGGAGAGAATAAAATGAAACAACAAAAACAAGAAAACCTATTATTCCACGTATTAAAAAAATCTAAAATTTTGGATAAACATTAAATAATTTTATCTATTTTATAGTAAAATGGTCCATCCCATATATTATTATTTGATACACAGAATAATAAGCATCATTTATTCAGAAATATAATCACTGCCTTTTATATTAGCATAGTTGACCTATTATTTAGAGAATGATTAAGCAAAGAGTACTATACTGGGAGAGTAGGATTCTTATTAAATTTTTGAATAACAAACTTAAAAGGACAAAACAAAAAAGCCTCACTTATAAGATGTTAGAAATGTGTTTGGGTTCTTCAGATTTTCAAGTGATAAATTTCATTGTCTATAATTACGAAGAAAGTGCATGCATTAAATATATTTCCCTATTGATTTAGTATATTTTTTGATAACTTCCTTTGGAAGTACATTATTTCACACGCATTCTTAATTACATAAAATATTAAATACCCCAAATAATTTTCTTTTAATCTCAAAAATTCTACAAGGCTTAAAAATGAATACAAACACACAAAAGATAACCAATCACTGTAATTTTATGACATGTATCATGAGCTTAAATAACAGTATCTGAAAAAGTCAAATAAAAATTAGACATCTTAAACTCCAGTCTGCATAAATCTATTCTAGCATGAGGTATATTGTAAACTATAACTCCCACATTGCCCTAAAGAAAATGAGAACTTTATTTGTATGCCATTACTAGTTTTTGCTACTATGACACTGGTATCAATTCACATCTGTCATAAGATATTGCAACACTATATGATTCAAATGACATTTTATGCTTATATTTATTTTATTTTAAAAAACTCAAGTTGTTCAAAACTCTCATAGAAGTTATAAAAGTTAAGGGAGAAATTCATCCGTTAAGAGTATGGCAGACATAGTCATGGGCCCCCCACCTCGCTGTTGATTGCCTAAGTCAGGTGATTTGAACCAGAAGTCTCTCACTAAACTCTAAAATCTGTATCAAGTTATAGTATAATATTCAATGCCTCAGTCTATATTATCCTTTGCATGAAATTTCATAATCTTGTCACACATAGAAAAAATAAAATATTCTGTTTTCAAAACTATCAATAGTGATGAAAGACAAAAAAACCCCAATAGTGTTTAGTGCTTCAAAATACTAGTAGCCTAATGTAGAAATTAAGGGACACTTTGTTAAAGGCTAAAAAGGGGTACAAATGAAACATTCTGACACTGACAGAGTATAAGAGAAATGATTTTATATGGAAAATTGAGCTGTATTCTTGTGGTATAGACATGGAAGGTATTTTAAAATGGCAATGACTAGAAAACACTATTGGCCTAAAATTTGAAAAATATAGCCTAATTATTAATTTCTATATTTACATTTGTTTAGTCAGCATTCATCATTATCTATGTATTGGCAGCACTATAATATAGTAAACCTGTTTATTTTAAAATTTTGTTTTCAATTCAGAAACATGAAATTAATAAGACTTTAAGCTACATTTCAAATTTATTACAATGAACAAATATTTTAGAAATCAAATATTCTGGGAATTAATGGAAAAATACATTTCTTTTGACGGCATAATCTATTGATAATGGTCACAAATTAAGAGACTAATTGTAAGAGGACAAAGGTAGAAACAATAATTATGGATATAAAGTATCAAATAACTGATAATTTAAAAATCTAGGAGGAAGAATCCATCTTATTTAACATTTAAAAATTCATTTTCTCTACATTATTTCAGACATTCCTCAATCTTAAAAAATTCACAACTTTTTGAAGTAAAAGTTTTGTTACAGAATATCTCACACATTAAAAATTAACCTTTCATGACATATATGCAAATACTACAGAAGTTACACAAAACATAATTAATAGCTGATTTAAACAAAGAACTGCTAGATACACAGATTTATTTACACATATTTGTTGATAAACAAAAGTATTAAAGACCATTAAATTAACAAAACAGAGTTTATATTCATAGTCCTATACTGAAAACTACAGTATAAAGAAACTTTGTTATACTGTATTTATAAAGGAATAAAACATCAAATCAATTAAACCCCTACATATTAGTTTTTAATAGTGTCACACAATGTTATCAAATTAACACTAATAAATGAAGACTTCAATCATTTAATGAATTAATAAGGAGATTTTACTCATATTTAAATAGTTAAATAACAACTCTTTATGTTTTATGTAGACTAAAGGAAAATAATAGCCATTGCCTATTAAAATCTTATGATTTCCTTAATAGAGCATTCAAACTAAGTGATGAAAATCTCTCTTTGAATTCCAACTAAACACTCACTTGTTTGATGCGGTCTGGGTTCACGGTTGTCTGCGGTTGTAGGATGCTGACTGGCTCTGTCTTGGCCACATTTTGGGGCATTTCTCGAATTTTTTCAGCAATGAAGCCATGAACTGCATTCAGTGCTTCAACTGTTCCCTGGATCAAGCACACTCGTTCAGTAGTACCTGTGAATAAAAAAATTGATTTTCAGAAAAAACTGTCTTATTTTATTCATGTATATTAATAAGAAATGAAAAGGTAGAATGTCATATCAATAGAATACCAGAAAATTTAGAATTCTCAAATTTTCAATTGTAACAAACTTAGTTAATGCACATACGCCTCTTTTAATCTTAGTTTTATTCATTCTTCCTTAATTATTTTAGTCTCTGGTGATGTCTTTGGATTCCACAGTGGAGTACCAAATTATTTCACTCATTCTTTCATATAGCCAACACTTACTGTGCACAAGGCTCCATGAACTACTGTATCTATTGCCTGAGATAATATCTAAAACTGTAACCCAAAAGAACCCCTGAGGCCTTCCTAAAGCCACACAACAGCTTAATTTAGGGGACATGTAAAAATTCTCTGCCTTGAACATTATGCTTCAGTAACTATTTGAATGGGGTAAAATCGATGAAACAGCCATTGCAGATTAGATGGGAACCTTAAAGTCAGTGAAAGCACAAATGAAGAGCTACAAAAGTCTCAAAAGAGCTTATGATGGAGGCAGATACCAAGAAACTGAGCCCCTTCATATTATATGATGTGAAAAATTATGGAAGCCTGTATATGATAGATCACAGGGTACACCGAGAAGAGTATTGAATGTTACAGAATAGGTCAATGCCTGACTTTTCTCCATCCTCTGTTCATCTTATCCCGTTTTTCCCTTTGTGGCAACAGCCAATTCCTGACACCCTTCATTTATATTTTACTTTTCAACTAGAGTGTAAGCTTTAGATGAGAGTATTCTTTCGCTTTTTTCTGTGCTGTATATGTAAAGCCTAGTGTAGGAGTGCTCGTAGTGAAGTGGCTATGCATAGGCCTGCTGACCTCAAGGTTAACAGTGGTTAACAGTTGTAAATCCTCAACCACTCTGTGGGAAAAAGATGCGTCTTTATACTAATGCCCATAGAGTTCCCATCTGTGAAGTCCCCAGGGCAGTTTTACCCTGTCCTATAGCGTCACTACAGAGCTGGCATTGAGTGATGACAGAGAGATTTATTGTTTTATGCAAAGCTCAGGAAGAAGGCTTCCTGGCACATAGTGGGTGTACCATAAATATTTGTTGGGTAAATGAATCAGTCCTAGCTCTATTGTTGATGCAGTTTTTAAAAGAAGGCAGATTATTAATATGAAAAAGAAAATTTAAAAATAGCTTGTAGAATTTGAAATTCATGAATAAGTAATAAGGATATTATTAACAGTATGTTTCATATATAATGAATAAAATATACATACGATGTGAGACATGACTAAAATGAAATTGGAGGAGTCTAATTCAGAGGTACTGTAACCTATATTGTATTCCACAAATACAATTTAATATAGTAAGAATAAATTACTTTTTTGGACTATTTTGAATCCCAGCACAGCAGTTGCTGTCTGGTAATAAATGCAATTTTACTCTCAGTATCGTGACACAACACATAAACTCACTTTTCAAAAATAAGTATCTGTTTGGGGGAAAAGTACTTATCTCCCCACATTTAAAGGATGCCACTTCCCAATTTATAAAATATCTTTTAAAAAATATTCTGAAAACCTTCAAGGGTCTAGAATAAGTCTTTTTGGTGCCATAGTTTTAAAATTACTAGCTATTCTAGAGTGCTTTTAAAACTTAAGAGGTCAGTGCTGTGAAACTTTCAGAAAATTATAAGGAGTTTATATAGCTTTCAAGATTGTCACCTGAGTCATTTTTTCTAGTTGTTTTGAAGTGACCATGATAAATTATCATTCTTAATTCCAAAATAGAATTTAAAACATAGGGATAGGAAAAGAAAAATAAAATTATATGGGTACAATCTAAATGTCCATGCTATCAATAATAAAAGTGAAAATGAAACAGAAGGTTTCCAAATATCTATTAAACATTTTAATAGAGACTTTTTGCAACCTGCATTTCTAGGGTTAGGCAGAAACTGAAAAATGTGATGTCTTTGAGGTCTTAGTTTCCCCTCATTTCTCTTAAACAGCCTTCAATCTCCATGTCTATCTGGATGTGTAGCTGTGGTTCTTGAGTAAAATTATCTAGCTCATAGAGATGCTCTAGGGAGTCTTTATATGGTTGTATTAATTGTCCAATAAAATACGATAGGGACTGATCAATGCTGCTAATGCAAAATGTTCCCCTCTATGTCAGCAGGCAACGCAAAACAGATCAAATTTCAATCCTGCTTTTGAAGACAAGTACAGAGGGCTCTTTGAGGATGTCAGACCAAGAAAGGAAGTCAGTCAAACATAAATAGGATATATATATATATATATATATATATATATATAAAATCTTACAAGACACTGAATAAATAGAGTCTAGTTTAATGCAATACATATCATGTCAGACAACACTGTAATCCCAATACCCTTGATATTGTGTAGACTAGTAGATAGTAAATGGAAATCACTGAGCCATAAAGAAATATGATTGTTTAAAACTAAATTTCACATAGCATGTATAAGACAATTTCAACACGGTTCATGGGTTTGCGGCTGCAGTACATATTCTTTGAGGATTAAATCACACCACTTGCATTGGAAACACTACCAAAAGAAAGAAAACAGGAGATTGTACACCCACCACTGGGAATTCCTGTAATCCACAGAAGAGATGCTGTCATATTCTTCTACAGGACTCTAATGGTCTTTTCACTTAGTTAATGCAGAACCATCAATTTTAGAAGGAAGTCACAAAGAAGAAAGACTGTCAGGTATATGAGCAAACTGTGTAACAAAAATGAGTCTATAAATCATGAAAGTTACTGTTTTTTGTCATTTTAAAGGCTTTCAGGCTCCATTAGTGTCTAAACTAAACTGCCAGTTATTTATCATTTCGTTTGTTTAAGAGTAGCATTTATTTCTCTTTGTACCAGAATTGCAACAAAAGTTGAAAACTGGTTATGTAAACAAATGTGCTCACATTTTGTATAATGCAAAGATCCAGGTCCATCTGATTTCCTAAATTTAAATTGCTATAACAGAGGGGAAATTCTAAAAACTCTTACCAGTGGGTTAGTGTCAGAATCAGGTAATACATTTTGAAGTGCCATAGAGTTTTCATTTCATATTCAATATCAAATGCTAAAAATGTTTTTCAAATTGAGTGAGTTTCACAGTGATATTTGGATAATTCTTTAATAAAAATATTCTCTCTGTGATGCTAATATATAATGATGAATAAGTTCCATTACTCTTTTTCCATCTGTTTTGGTAGAAGTACAGCCAGAATGCTTCTTAGAAGCAAATAGGTTGGCTGAAACAAGGGACTCAAGAAAAGGAACAATTATAAGGATGGCCCAGGACTGGGTAGTGTTTTGTTCTGTTGTACAAAAAGGTTACTATGACACTTCCTATCAATAACAACAATAACTCTATTAAGATAACATGACATCACCAAATTCCATCCTCTCTTACCTATCAAATCAATTGCTGCTAAAGGTATTTGAAATTTCTTTCTTTTAATCTATTAAATTATAATTGTTACTTTCCTATTCCTTCATTTTTTTTTTACCCAATAGTATGCAGTAACTGAGTTAGGCACTAATTTGCAATGAATATAATCAGGAGCTAAAACATGGTGAACCGTGAGATTAATGTAACCTTTAAAATGGGCACATCGAGTTGTCATCATTTGACTTCATTGATCAATATCTGCATCACTAAGGGTTAGAATATGGTATGATATGAGATATGGTGCAACATGAAATACATCAGTTTTGAAGCATGTAAACAAATGTAGCTGATCCTAAATCTACTCTAGGTTAAGGATTAAGGTGCACTTGACAGAAGCGATGGCATTTTCAATCACCTCATATGCATGTGACGGCTAAATAACCAGATAAGAATTAATACATTTAGAAAGGATGATGAACTGCCAGAAGAATGATCAATTCTGTCTTGAAGCTATTATTGTCAGATCGTTCCTCAGAAGTGAGGTTAAAAGATGTCTCATGTACTCTGAACATGTTATCAGGAAGGAATAATTACTAGCAAAGGACATGATGCTGGCAATGCAAAAAAGAATACCGGTTGTTATGAGTCGGAATCGACGCCAAGACAATGAGTTTGGTTTGATTTTATCTCAACCTATCAAAACTTTTTTTTCCTCCCCAAACTGCCAATTAAAATTGTCAAATAGTTGTGGTAGGAAAAAAAAAACTCTAAAAATTCAGAACAGAATAGTAAATAAGGTAACTTATTTACAGCACCGATAAATTACTATCATAAAACCTGTGAAAGCTAGAATCTTTGCAAAAGTGGAAACCTGTAAATACATGGGTAAGATCACACCATATTGAAGGTAAAACACTTTCAATACACACACAACAACAAAAATCCACCAAGTTCTTTTAAAATGTATCACTCTGACTAATCACATTATTAGAGACAGTCCTTTTATCATCAAAGGGCATGCCATTCTGCTGCAAGTCTCAAAACAAAAACAGTCAGCTTAAGTTCCAAGGGTCTGCAAACCCAGATCCCAGAATTAAGTGCTCAGAGGCATCCTATTCCAGTAATACTCAGCCCAAAGACACTCAACTTCACCTCCATGGGTCAACAAGCTAAATTTCCCAATTAGTTGTAGAGAGGCATACCACTCCGCAAGTCAGTCTCCTGCCAAAAGCACTCAGTTTTACTTCCACGATGGTTTGAAAAAGTCCATTACACTGTTCCATGCTTGCTCCTGGTTCTGATGCTGCTTCTCTGGTGGTATAGCTGTCTTCTGGATCCATGAGGTTCAGTGTGCAGGGGTCTGGAAGACACGTTTTACTCCTTGCCCTTGTTGATAAGAAGACCCTTACTCCTGCTTTTCTCTCTCTCTCTCTCTCTGTATATATATACATGTATATGTATATGTGTGTGTATGTATGTGTGTGTATATATTATATATATATATATATATATATATATATATATATAAAATCGGGGAATCTCATCAGTATCTTTCACACCTTCTTACTAGATCCATGCAGGAAAATATTCAGTGGGAAAGTTTAACTAAAAGAACCACACTAAATATTAAATAATCCCTACTCCTGCAATATTATTTTAAACTACAAATAATTAGACAATCATAAGCAATTGGATCAAAGCTTCATGACTAACAAATGAAGGAGATATGGGATTTTGTCAAACACACTACTTTTATATTACCACATATGTTGTGACAATGTAATATTAGGTAAGCTACCAAATTAAACGAATTTTAGAAAGCACCTATATAGGTTGAAATATAAAAAATTTCATACAAGTGTGGCATTTTTCAAAGTACATTGAGTTATATATCTCTTTACAGATTTATTCCAAATCTGCTTTAAAAAATAAGCTATTGATCCTTCTTCCAGAAAACAGACCACCATGAGAGTTCATCAAGATTTGTACAATGTTTTCAGTTCAACAAAAGTATTTACTATTTAAAAAAGCATCTTATTCCCATTAAAGTTCAATTTTTAATTGCAGTTTTTATACAATTGTACCATGATGCATATTGGATAATTCTTACTCCTACCCTATAATTACTAAGGGGAAAATGCATTACTCCAACAAGAGAATGAAAAGAAAATTAACTATAGGAATTGACATCTTGTGATGCAGCATAATAATTATGGTTTTTTTGCAGATGATTAAACTCTTGGTGATGCAATCATATCTTGTTAGTCTCAAGCCATCATAGAGAAAAATACTATTTAGGGTTTCATTTACTGTTGATTATCTGGTCCTTGCATAGAAACAGCATATTTTTAAAATTGCCATTCCTATGAAGTAGCTCAGGGGATTCTATCTTGAGAAGAACCCTAAAGAATGGAGGCATACATTTTAAAAAATTAACGTAATCTATAATTGTTCTTATATATACTGTACCTAATTTCCAGTTTCTATATTCTAAAGAGATAAACCCTGGTGGCATAGTGGGTTCTATGTGGAACTACTAACCCCACGGTCCCAGGTTCAAACCCAAATACTCCATGTGCAAAAGGTGAACGATTTTGCTCCCATAAAGACTTCTAGCCTCAGAAGCCTACAGGGGCGGGTCTACTGTTTTATCGGATCACTGGATGGAAGTGATCTAGACTTGTTTTGGGTATATCCTAAGGCGTGCAGACATTCTGACTGCTATAATGAAGACTACTGCTCATTCATCCATGGCAGAGGGTCAGGACCGTAATCTAGTTTGGCCAATATCTTTCCATTACCATCATGAACAAGAGGAACAGAACATAGTCATAAACAAACTCCACCAGTCATTTCATTAAATCTTAAATACCTATGGAACTATAGACCTGTGGATTCCCCTCCTCCACATCCAATTATTGTCATCACTTTGACATTGATTTGCATTCTTAAACACTTTTCTACAAGAAATATGATGCCTGAAATTCTTCTAGCAATTAGTTATGTACAAACACGGATTTACTCTCAGAATTTAATAGGCCAGTCTGAAATTGGGGAAATACTGCTATCAAAATGAGCTCAGAAACATAACCCTTGGTATCCTGACTAGATAATCAAACCTATGCCAAATTAAGGAGAGAAGCATAGCATGGGACAAATAGCCCTCTGATAACAGTACTATTCTGGATACACATTAAAGCTTTCCCTTTGATATCACATTTAGAGGTAGGCAACTGAAAAACTTGAGGGCTGAAACAGTTTCCCATTTTCTTAAAAAGCAAAAGACTTGAAGATAGGGTGTGACAGCAAAGTGAATCTGATGGTGCCAAGCTAATAAGAAGAATAGCATTGGGGTCTTTTAAAGAGTTTTCTTTGAATAAGAAGCCACTTTAATGAAGCATCACTGGACTCATATGAAAGAAACACACCAGTCTATGTGATAAAAGGATTGTAAATAATAAAATCCCAAAGCAAAGGAGAGAAAGAAATCAGAGCTTAATTTATATACATCTGATTTGGGGAAGACTATGGATGACAGTGCCCACACAGGAATTCAATCTCCAAATCACCTCTAACTACAGACCAAGGATGTCAGTAGCCTGGCTATCACGCAGCGTGCAGCAGGTTTGTTTGTTTGTTTTTCTGTGCTTTGCTTTCTATGTTTCTCTATATGAAATTCCAGCTGGGTAGAGCTATAGAGACATGCACTGATGGTGTTTTGGGGGTATGGTAGGTAAGGTTGGGGGAAAGTGGGGGAGCTGATGACAATGGAATAAGAAGGAAATGAATGTTTTAAATTTATTGTAGAGATGATTGTACATCTCTTATCAATATGCTTGTACTGTTGAATTGCATGATATGTGAAATATGTGTCAATGATATGGCTTAAAACAATAAAAGTTTATTATGGGAATCAATCTATTTTCATCATAAGTCTCTAAAGACAAGGTCCACAATTGTGTGGATTTCAACAGCCAGCTACTGCAGTGAGAGAATGTCATACTGTTCAATCAAATGAATAAAAAGGAAACATAAGTGATTGTGACCCCTTCATTTTAGGAGGATTTAATAGAAGCTACATTTGTAAAGGCTGAAACAATTACAGCAATTTCAGTAATACATGAGGGGGTTCTCAAAAGGCTCATGAAAAAAATGAGATTAAAGATCATAGAATCTTTCCATGAAGCTTATATTTATTTTGAAGACAGTTTTATGTGTGCTGACATAATATAAAATGACAGTGTTTTATAAAGAAAGAAAATACTAACCTACCACTAATACTCTCCTTGGAATATAGTTATATTACGATCAAGATGTTGTGAATAATTACAAAATATTTTTAATTTATATAAAACATGAACATGGAACATAATATTTAGAAAAGTGAGAATTTGAAATTAAAACTGAGGCTCAGATGTTACTCAACTCTTTTATATTTGTATTTCTTAATGTGAATAGACAACTGAGTATCTAGTTACATAATTTCTCACACTTTTCACATTAAAGAAATTCAACTTAAAAAAATATTACCAGAACAGATTTATAGAGAATGAAAATGAGATTCGAAATGGGCAATTTATCTATGAAAGCACACATCTATTATTCAGAAATTTCTGTGAAACCATAAAAAAATTTAATTGTCAAATCCATTATCTTTGTTTTAAAAATGTATGACTTAGAAAATAGAAAAATGTCTTGATATAATACAGTTCTGTAGTTCAATTCTTCATTTCACATAAACTAATCTCCTGTTTTTGCTTTTGTTACAAATTACTAAATAATTATGAAAAAAAACGGCGACAAATGGAAGCATGCCGAGTCAGACAGCAGATTTCTCCATCAGAAATAGAAACTGTGCACTGGCTCCAACCCCCTGGCCCTTGGGATCGCTCTTCAGCATTTCTGACTTCTCATCTTCTTGCAGGGAGGTCTTTGGTCTTTTGCTTACCTAGTAGTCTCATCCATTCTGACTGGTTTACTGTAATCCTCTGGCCTCCTTTAATTCAAAAGGGATCTTTGAGTCTACGATCCCCTGTCCACTCTCCAAGTGGTTTGTGGCTTCAGGTCTTCACTCATGATCTACTCCCTGAGAAGAAGCCATCAAGTATGCTTCAGTTGTCCTCCTCTGACCTGGGGCTACGACAATACCTCCAGACTTCATTCCTTTTGCTACGCTTCCCCATCAGAGGATAAGAATATATATATATATATATTTCCATGTATTACTAGAAGTCCAAGTCTCATGATTCCTAGCTTCATGGTTTTCTCCCTACAGTGAATTGGACACCATTCTCTATCCCTCCTTGTCCTTTTTACTCCCATCATAGTGGCCTCTTTTGCCTCGACCAGTATGATGTCTATAGACATAACTTCTCTTTTGAATATTATATTTGGTTTCATCCCTTATATTTCTGTTCCACAGACCTCTCAAATGGGCACCTCATTTTTCCTCTTTAATTCCACAATACTTGGCAAGGATGTCTTTGCTCCATATTTCATTAGCCTCGTTTATCTTTCCCATCACGGATACCTCTAAGATTTTATAGACTGAGTGAAACTATCATTTTCGAGGTAAACAGTTAATAGAATTTTTAGCCAACAGGATTGAATGACAGGGATGCTGGTTTAAAAAAAAAGTAATGAGGAATAACAGCCACCGGCATGAATGCTGGCCCTCATCAGTGCCACGGAAGAAAGGCCTGGTGATGTGTGCTTCCGTAAGACTCACAGCCATGCCAGTCTCACGCAGCAGTTCTACCCTATGGCACTCGGGGTTTACATGAGTCTGGGCACACTCATGCTATCTAAAAACAACAACAACAACAACAACAGACTACTGTAACTTTTTATTGTTTGTCTACATCAGAGCAGTTTCAGTTAATCCCTTCCTTTTTATGAAGACCCTGTTTCCTGTTGGATTCTTTGTTGCTAATCCTCTTGCTAGGCTATCTCATATACTGCCATGGTTGTAAGCACCATAAAAATATTATAAATTAATTCCCGATTCTCTCTTGATGTACCCTTCTGTAGCCCAATCCACTACTTCCCCCACAATTGCCTCATCATTTTTATGCTTCATTTCTTGCTCCCAGACAATCCACTCTTAGCTCAAAGTAATTTGGGGACATATAAATCAAATCATGTCATTTACCTTTTAAAACCATCCCAATGGTTTCCCATCTCACATTAGAATTAAATGCCAACCTCTGACGAGGGCTTACAAGGCCCCAGCTTAGCTCTCTGTCCTCATCTCATATTACACTCTCTTTGACTTTCTGCCCTCCAGGGACTTGGGTCTTTTTCAGTTCCTGGAATGTGCTACACTTCTACCCACTGAAAAGGGCTTTTACTTTTAATCCCACTGAACTCTATCACTGGGAATACACTCCCTATGGATTTTCCCAGGTCAGTCCTTTTATTATCACTACAATCTTGGCTCCAAGACACTATTGATAAAAGTCTTCCTTAATGGTCATAAAACAGCTCACTCGCAGTCACCACTATTTTATGCTTCTTTATTATCACCATGGGTCTTAATCACTTTATGAAGTTATTGTTTTAATTTGCTTACTTCATTTAAAACAAATGTCTCAAGGGGGCAAAGACCCTGAATATTCGCAGTTGTATGCCCAGTCTAGTACTTAGCAAGCAATTAAAAAATAAGCCTCATTTAATAATTTAGAATGATGGCCTTAGGTGAGCTGTATTGGAACAAGACTATAATTCTGATTGATTACATTACGATCTAATTAAAACATAAAAAGAAAAATACATACAGAAAGAAGTATCAAACAGATAAACTGTCAGTGGAACTGGGAAGAGAAGAAAGTTTACTAGATTCTTTTAGATTTACTAAGACTTATTGCTGCATTATGTTCCCTATAGAAATGATACTAATGAATATAACTATCAGAGATTTTTATTGCAGAAGATTCTGCTTTCTTCATCCATTTAGAAAGACTAAGGAATAAGAACTCAGTTTACGTTTCTCATCCAATTATCTTCTGCATATTCCCTCTAAACTATAGCCCAATCCACAGAAATATCCTTTAAAGAGATTACCATAGAAAAGGGTATGCAAAAACCATTACAATACATTAGTTAGGTGAATGCAACATACATTTATTTTATTCATTGCAATATAATGATAAACTATCAAAATCTAAACCCAAAATAATGATTCCATGTGATACTGTTACAAACTAAAGAATGGCATTTAGCTTTGGCTCATATTAGAAATACATCTTGATAGTAGTATTAGGAAACAAACATCTGTACCAGTTAAATTATTTGGCTAAATCCTGAATCCTGTTTGAGACCATTCAATATAAGAGAAAATTTGAAGGTCTTGATCATTAACTGTTGTATGAAATAATGATCTGAAATATATTAAGTAGAAATTCACATTTATTTAATAGATGATAAATAATAAGAACATCAAGAAAACAGTACATTATTTAGTCAGTGAATCTCTGTGAGAATCAGCGGAACTATTACTTTCTCCCAAATTTATACTCAACTGACACACAATCCCTGACAAAATAGGTCACACGATTATTGAATAGTAAAGTATATCAAAGAGCATAACTGACCCTAGTCTAACTAGTAAGACATGATTATAGATATTTACACAAAAAGCTATTTATTCAATCAGGTGTCATACATTAGCAAAATGAAATATCACATAAGTATACATGACCACAGCCCATATATGCTGTAAAGAATGAATGTGTTAAGTAATTTAGAAAGAGTCTTATTATTGAATAAGACCCATAAAATACCATGAAAGGTTAATCGTCGGATATTATAAAATATTTTCCGGAAATTAGTTGGTTTTTAAAAAAAATCATTTTATTGATGGCTTCCACAATTCTTAGCACAATTCATCCATACATCCGTTGTATGCAAAGCACATTTGTATCTTTGATGCCATCATCATTTTCAAAACATTTTCTTTCCAATTAAGCTCCTGGTATTGGATCCTCCTTTTTCCACCCCACCCCCGGCCTCCTTCCTCAAGAAATCTTGATGATTTATAAACTATTATAATTTTGTCTGGTCAAGCGCTGTCTGATATCTCCCTTCGCCCACTTCCCTGTTGTCCGTACCCCAGGGAGGAGGTTGTACAGATCCTCATAGTCAGTGCCCCCTTTTTGCTCCACCCTCCCTCCATCCTCCTGATGTTGTCACTCTCCTGACTGGTCCCAAAGGGATCATCTTTCCGCGATTAAGGAGTTATCATTTTAGAAATTTTAATCATTTCCTTATTAAAAATATTAAGAATATTTGAAATTAGGGACTAACAATTGAAAACTATGTGAAAGACAACTTGAGTTTATTTTTTCTGTGGTTAATCTTAATTTTACAGAAAAGAAAGCCTTTACTGATTTAAGAAATGTTTAAACTTACCCAAATTCATTGCTGTTGTGTTCAGGCCTACTGATAATAGCGCTCTACATTCCAGGCTGTGATTTTCCAGAAATGGGCAGAATTGGCAAGTGTTTCTCTCATAGTGCTTCTGGGTGGATTCAACCCATCTGTTTAGCAGCAAACCATATGCACCATATACATCTATGAACGTGAATGTATATATGTATACACACATGTATTCATACACATATTCAAAATACCATCTATCAGCTAATGGTACCATATTGTATATGCACATATATGTATAGACATACATATAGAGATAAATATGGTGCAGTTTGCTATTTGAATAGTTATGTGCAAGTATATATAGACATGTATGTATTGTTTGGGTGTATATCATTTCTATATGATATTTTGATTTCCTGTTCTGAGTTGTACAGAGATAGCAGTAGGTCAAAGCTTCATATGTGTTTATATAAATGTGTGCACACGTATGCAGTGGAGTCCTGGTCGTGTAATGAATGCACACATATGTAGTGGACTCCTGGTCATGACTCACGCTGAACTGTGAGTCAAGGCCAGTTGTTTATGACAACAGTAGCTCCATGGGAGAAATAGTAGGTTTTCTACTCACATTAACAGCCTCAGAAATTCACAGTGGGTCACTATGCATTAGCATTGATTTGATGGTAATGAGAGATATGCATGCATATTTACACACATGTGTATAGACATGTGTGCAAATGTGCAAGAACACATGCAGGTATGTGTACATGCATATAGATAAAGCAATAAGCTACTGCTACCTGTATATTATTCATAAAGAAAATAGATCATAAAGGCAGATAGACATTTCATGGATCATATTAGTGTGTAGCCTCTACAGAGTTTTACACAGACTTTGAATTCTCTTAGTCTGGTGAGTATATGCGAGCACATTAAGCCCTCCAGTGTCCCTCCAGAGTCTGTAGTATGTGTACACAAAATCCAGGTAGGGCTTCCTATCTATTATATCAGTAGATGGCTATAGTATGGGGGGACATTCAGTGTGAGCAAGCTATATATTATGATAAGAAGAGAAGCTAATTTATTGGACCACAAGCAACTACAATACATTGTGAAAATCCAGTCTTAGAATCTTCAAATTCAAAGAACTATTAAAATATTCAGTAATTTATCATTTTTCACACCACATAATTAAGTATGCTTAAAAAATATTTCCCAAGTAATTTCATTTGTTTTCAGGTATGCCTTCCCTCCTTTTAAACCTTTCTCTGATGTTCTTTGATGCTTTCATCTCACTGCCTTTTAGTTCCTTCCCCGTTACCAGTTTCCCATAAGTATTACCTGATTTCCATACTATTCAATACCACAAGCTGCTCCATGGGCTGGAGGTAAATCTTCCTATTTCAGTCAATAGTTAGAGTCCAGGACCCCACAGTGGCTGTGCTACTCTGTTGGTTAAGCTTGCTAGGAATTGGAATTGGTTTGGTGGCTGTGAGTCTGGTTTTGGGTTTTGAAGGATAGGTATTTTACTGTGACTCATTGTTCTTCCATCTAGTTCTCCACAAAAAATGGGAGTACCTGTATAGCCCACAAGAGCTGAACCCTTCGCTTACAGGCTATCTTGTTCTATTGTTCATCATTAATATGCACAGGATTCTAGCACTTATATACGGGTGTGCATACATGTGCATATGAAATATAATTAAGTAGGTTGGACTGAATACCTGATTGAATTAATAAACGGATAGATGGCAGGGGTTAGGAAAAAAGGCTTTTGGGGGGATAGGTTACAGTTTACTAAAGATCTGTATTATTAGAACCAAATGGATATGGGGTGGGCATGCCGAGGTACTTTCAGAAGAATCAGACACGTGGAGGTCATGGAGATTTGACAAAGAAAAGTTTGTCAGAACCGGGACAGCTCAGCCAAGTAGCCCAATACAGTTGGGCAAAATTCCCAATGATAACACAGAGAAAAATGAAGAAAAAGACAGGAAGAATGTAGATAACATAGGGTATATAAAAGGAAAAGAGACAATCATAAGTTGAAAATGCATGAATACTTGAAATTTTTGTTATAATTTCAAGAAACTTTAGTAATTGAGGGAATTATTGACATCCCCCTCAAAGAAAAACAATAACTGTTACGTAAATATTGTATTTTGAAATAAGTTATGGAATAAGATATACTTTTAAAGTATTATAAGCCCCAAATGCTAGTTTGGCACTTTGCTAAGTGTTTTTATACAACACTTGTCCTATAATATGCTCCACAAAAAAATGGGACTTTCTGGTCAAATACTCATGAATAAGAAAAGCTGTATATAACAGCCTTCCCTCTGAGAGATTGACAGTGTATACCAGCATACGAAAAGATATGAAGCGCTACGATAAAGACATCCGTTTTACTTTAAATGAACAAATCTAGTTATCTATGGCATCTCATTACATGTACCAGCTACTAATATTTTGCCAATTGTAGAACTTTGCAGAAATTATCTAAAATAATATATATACATCACAAATTAAATTCACATTAAGTATTCACCTATTATTTTGGAAAGGAAGTAATTCTAGGTTATTTGTAGAAGGAAAATAAAGATTTAAAAAAGAATATGGTACACTATCACTATAAACTTAAAAAGTCTCTCCATTATTATTGTTTTGAATTGATAATGTCATATTTATTTTACTAGTGTTTCTAGATCCATAAAAGACAAGAGCGAAGGAGACAAATAGCTACATGCAGCATACAGAAGCTGAAAGGAGGGGCTATTTTATGCCAATCAAACTATATGCAAAAAAATTTGTATCTCTAAATAAATGTAGAGGTAAGTAAGAGGAATCGATAGCTGAAGTTTATTGACTGTTATGTGTTTTCTAATTAAAAATTAATTAAAAATCACTGAAGTATAAATAAATAGAGCAATCAACAGGTTTACTTTGATTTACTAGAATTACATTTTAACTATGGGGACAGATTTGCCTGATTGTTCTACATTTTTATAAATAAAGTTAGGAAATTGTTTTATTAAGGAAAAGAAGCATTTTTGGTAAGTCATAATGATAACTAATATTGCTTTAAGCTAAGCTAGACAAAGACAGAGTAGAAAGAAGGACTGTCAGTTATTAAACAAAACATTGCCCAATAAAAATCTCATAAGTACCAGTGGTATGTTCTTGCATGTAGGGTCAGATAAGCCCCTCATGGTGGAAGGACTCAAATCCCCCTCCTTGGAGTCAAGTCAGTCTTAATGTCACAGACGGAGTATGGTTGTGAGTACCTTAATTTGCTGATGTGACACAACTCGAAGTGGGAATACCTACACACATCCATCAGTACTCAAATTGTGAAATGTACTAAGTATGAATCTAAGAAGATTGAAAGCATTCAAAAATAAAATGGAATATATCTAGACATTAATAACTTGAAGTGGGAATACCTACACACATCCATTAGTAATCAAATTGTGAAATGTACTAAGTATGAATCTAATAAGATTGAAAGCTTTCAAAAATAAAATGGAATATCTCTAGACATTAATAATTTGAAATGGACTGGTACTGGCCATTTCAAATCCATCAATTAAGAGGTATATTATGTTAGATATGATAAATTGAAGAGAAATGGTCACATTGATCATGAAATGGAACATTTCAAGATTTAACCAGAAGTGCAATGCTGTCAGTGATAGGAAAATATGCATACACCTACAAGGAAGATTGATTAATTGGACTATTATTCTAATTTATACTACAGCTACTAATACCAAAGATAAAAATATTTAACTTGTTTACCAACTTCTGCAGTATAAAATTGCTCAAGTATGTAATCAGACACATTCATAATTACTACTGAAAGGAATGCAAAATATGGGAAACAAAAAATGAAAGACTGGTAGAGGAAAGCATGAACTTGATAATAGTCATGACACTGAGATCACATGACAGAATTCTGCACATTGAAATCCTTTTTTTCGACATCAAGAACACAACTGGCTAAATAAGTGGTCCCTGCCAAATGAATTATACAAGAACCAAATAGACTATATCTGTGGATAGAAATGATGGCAAAGATTAATATCATCAGTCAGAATAAGCTCAGAGGTCCACTGTGGAATATCAACCACTCATGTGTGAGTTCAAGTTGAAGACGAAGATAATGAAAAACAATCGATGGGAGTCAGTGTATAACTTTCAACTTTCATTTGAATGTAGAGGCTATCTCAAGAATAGATTCGACACACTGAATACTGGTGACCAAAGGTCAGATGACTTGTGATGCAACGAAGAGACCACAAACATGAAGAAAGCAAATGGTTATTAGAAATGTCATGAGAAACAGTGCATAGAAAGAAAAGACCAAAATGGTTGTCAGAAGAGACTCTGAAATTATCTCTTGAACACTGAGTAGCAACATCAAACAGAAGTTAAAGAGATGAATAGGAGATCTCAAAAGGTATAGAGAGAAGAAAATGTTTTAAATGAAACAAAAAAGGACCTGGAGTTAGAAAATAAAAAAGGAAGAACATTATTAGCATTTCTTAAGCTGATGAAAATTATTCAAGCTGCAAGTTGTAATACTGAAGGTTTCTCTGGGCAAATACTGAACATTGTGGGGTATATCAAAATAAGAAGGGAGAGGAAGTGATTTTCCTGACTTCACTAGGTCTTAGGACTGGCTTTCCTCCAGAACATCTAATAAATCTCTCCAACACTGAAAAAAAAAAAAAGATGGAAGAAATATGTAGTAACTCTACCAAAAAGAACAGGTAAATAGTCAGTCGTTTCAGGAAGCTGCATATGCTCAAAAACCAGAGGCTAGGAAGGAACATATCCAAGAAGTTACTGAAGACATTTGTGCAAATATCACTAGAAATATTTTAAAAAGGGGATGCAACACTGGAAAATTTGGAAGACAGCTGGTTGGAAGAGATTCTGGCCTGTGTCCATCCAAGAGAGCATAGAAATTATCAAATGCTCTCATTAATATCAATACTCTATGAAGATAATTTAAATCTGTTTATAGCAGTACATCAGCACTGAACTGCTATTAAATCGAACTGGGCTCAGGGAAAAAATAATGAGAGGAGGGTTATCACTGTTGATTTCAGCTGCACCCTAGCTGACAGCAGGGAGCACTAGAGAGGCCTTTATCTGTATTTTAATGACGATGCAAAATTGTAGGACTGTGGACCATTATAAATTATGGGTAATACTGAAAAGAATCACAGTTCCAGAAAACTTCATGGCCCTTATGTACACCAAGAGTTGTTCAAACAGAAAAAGAGTGAGGGTTTTTAAATCAGTGAAAGTGTGCATAAGTTATATTTTTCACTATAACTAATCTACCTAAATGCAGAACAAATAATCTGAAAAAACCAGACTGCATGAAAAATGGGGTAAGAGGATTGACCAAAGACTCATTAACAACATCCGATAGTGTGCAGGTGACTTGTCTTTGTTTGCTGAAGGTGAAGATTTGAAACATTTCCTAATGAACACTCGAGACTACGGCCATTAGGATGTATTACAGTTCTATAGAAGATATAGAAAGTAAAAATCTTCACAACTGGATCTAAAGCAATATCACTGTAAGGGAGAAAATACCTAAGTTGTCAAAGATTTCATTTTACAGCCACAACTAACACTCGTGGATGCAGGAGTCCAGAATTCAAAAGACATTGTATGGAGCAAATCTGTTGCATAAGATCTCTTCCAAGAGTTTTTTTAAAAGCAAGTGTGTCACTCTGAGGATTAAGGTGTGCTTGAAGAAAGCCACATGTTGCTTTTTCTTTTCCTTCCCATGTCAAAATGGAAGGGAGACTGAGGAACTGATGCCCGTGGATTACGTAGGTAACGTTGGCGAAGAAGGCTGCACATTCTATAAACTACCAGGAGTACGACTGCCTCTGTCGTACTAGAAGTCGTGTTAGAATGCTCATGATCCTGGAGATCACAAGACTTTGTCTCATGTAGTTTGGACCAGACCCTAGAGAAAGATATCATTCTTTGGCACAGTGGAAGGTCAGTGTAGATGAGGCAGGCCTTTAATGAGATGGGTCAACACCATGAAACCCACTATTACCAAGTTGATTCTCTCACACAGGGACCCTCTCTAGCTTCCTAGGCTACGAATCTTAACAAGAGCAGGTACCCTTAGTTTCCTTGAGGGGGACTGCTGGTGGGTTCCAATAGTCACCCTTGCAGGGTGCAGTTCAATGCTGAACCAAAAGTGCTCCTAGGGCCGCACAACCAGGCTGACATATAGTAAGCACAGGGGCGCCTGAGCAGTGTTCTGTGTTCGGGTGCAGTCATGGTTTAGCTAAGTCAATGGCATCGAAAACAACAACAGCAATGTTATGGTGCTGTCCTTTTTTGTTCTGAGATTTCTTCATTCTAGTGTCAGAAAACTCCCAGTAAAACCAAAAAGTATTTGGGGTATAGCAGTCATGCAAATGAGTTATTTTGATAGAAGAAAATACCATCTATACTCATGTAAATGAATTTTCAGCATACTTTTTGCAGTTTTCGTGGTAAAATAAAGTGCTACAGCTTGATATTTGGGTTGGCTTATACTTGAGTATATACGGTACTTAATATATTCTTCTACTGACCCTTGGAGGCTTTGGTATGTACTTTTAAACAAATTCAGCAATTTCTCAGTGGAAAAAAAGAGGAGGCTTTCTGTCCCTGAAAAGTTTTACATGTTTGGAAATCCTATATAGGGTCGCTATCAGGTGGAATCCATTCAAAAACAATGAGTTTATACTGCCTAAGAGTTTCCTGACTAATAAATATTCGAACCTATTTATAATTATTTACTATGAATTCAAAGTATTCTACATTCTTTTCTTGTATTTCTCATTTAAGAAAATAAAGATATAAAGAAAGCACATAGCTCAGAGTTTTATATCTTAATGCTGGAATAAAAATAATTTAAGGGTAATATGAAAATATTTTGGATTTAAAGACAAGAAATGTAAAAGAATTGCATTTGTACAGAGAAATAATCTGAAACAATTTCTTCAATAATGCTAATATATTTAACATGAACCATATTTCTTCCTCCCCCACCCCTTTCTTAATTCTCTTTCATCAGGTCACATTTCTTTCAGAAACGCTGCTGTTGGATTGCATTTTATTTGCTTTACTAATCATGGATATTATGTGGATTGTGTTCTATCTTAGAACACGAGCCTTTCTATATTTGTAAGTGTCTCGCTAACATGTCATGGAATGTAAAACCTATGGGACTTTGGGACCTTAATTTAAGCCTGCGGTGTAAAGATGCAGCTGTTCCTTTGCAAGCAATCACTCTAGCTATTAAAGCCATAGTAAGGTGACACATTTAAATCCAGCTTCCACAGGGTTTCCGTGTGACCTGGCCTATGTTCCAATGCCCCTCTGGGTGGATTCAAAGCACCGCCCATTCATTCAGTAGCTCAATACTTAACCATTTGCAGCACCTTGGGATTCTTGCATTTCAATATATGAGATTTTAAAGGCCTTATAAAAAGATAAGCCAGAAAAATGTAACTAAACTATGAATGGCCAATGACCTCACCCACTCATGCACAAATGTGAGTAGCAGGGACACATATTGTGGCAAAGTATACCTGAGACAGAAAGGAAAGAGATAGGAAGGATGGAGAGGAAGGGGCCAAGAAAAGTCTGACTCAATCAGTGTAGGAA